>JASGXE010007313.1:0-55023 GCA_030068105.1 Sinentomon sp. SZTP_YWyxl | reverse complement strand
TACCTTCTCAGTTCAATAGTGACATTGAGTTTAGTGGCATTGATGGCTGCCTAAATACAAACATCCATCCTCCTTTATATTCGTTTGAAGACAAGTACCTCACTGCCTGGTCCATTCGTTAAGGTAAATGAGTGGAGATGTGATGTTTCGCTGCCATGTCATGGAGCTTCTGGACGCAAACATCGAATGAATTGTTGTAAAAAACTAGGGTTATGTCATTTATAAGGGGGGACACAAATGCACGATCGCAGCGCAAAACATTTTCAGAAAATAACCATAATCTGAGCCGTTCAATGTAGGTACATGTGTCCTTTGGCAACAGTGACGGCACATGACACATGATGTGCCTTTTCTTTGTGGCATGCAAATGTGTAGGTACCCCTCTGACATCGACAAACAGCTTTTTTGCCTTTTCTTCGTTTTACTGAGGCACTGTTCTTTGTGTCATGCAAATGTATAGGTACCTACCCCTCTGACATCGACAAACAGCTTTTTAGCATTTTCTTCGCTTTCATACTATTTTATTTTATCTTATTCCATGTTATTAACATGCTGAGATATGGTAGTTTTATGAGAAATAAAGACAGGCCTACCTAGAGAAAAAAATAGTCATTTTAAGTTGGAGTCAGGAATGTCAAGGTCAGGTTACGTAAGATTGGGTTGGGTTAGGTCCTGGTTGTTTTAAGTTAGGTTTCAATTGCACGACTACACAGAGAAGCCTAACCCAACCGAACCTGACCTTTACCGACCACACGGCAGAGAAAAGGCACACCCTCTGCCTCATACTGGCGCCAAAAGGAGGACACCATTGCACAGCTAAGAGTGCGACTGTTTCCCTTGTGCTGCCTGACTCTGTTTTGAAATTTCAACTCAAGAGTCTGATAAAAATTTGTTCGCCCATGTTCGAGTGAAGAGCTCCACTAATTGGGAGCAAAAAGACATGCACTTTCCTAAATGAATGGACTGGGCTCTGGCTCAGTTTGTTTTCATCATGTTTCAGGATATCCCTGTTTGTAAAATGGTTTTTTGTGCTGCAGAAGGCATGATGAGAAGTTAGGAAGGTGCTGAAACTTCTGTACAGAGTGAACTCTTGTGGCGGAAGTTTCAGCACCTTCCTCCCTTCTTATCCCTATTCGGGGTGCATTCGGCCATGCACTGAAATTACCTACCTTAAAAACATCCTGCCTTGTGATGCTAATGTGTCCTGTGCAAACCCTGTGCTGTGCGAGAACAGACGGGATGTTTTGTGAAACATTCCCTCCGCGACGTTTCGCTAACATTGCTATGTGTTGAAAAGTTCTGGAAGGATTCGGATAATTTTGGTATCGGAAGAGAGTTTTTCAAGTGCAGATTGCAATTTCAAAGAAATTCCACTGTTTTCTCACTGGACCTACCTCTTGATTTACACCTAATTCCTACTTTTAGCAGGATCAGCAATACGACTAAGCTAGTTCCTGGCATCCTACCCACACAAAAGGTCGTTCTTACCAACTTGTTTTTTTTTTTTCTTTTTTCACCCCCAGGGATAATTACTTCCGAAGTGGGGAAGGCTTCCTCTGTGTGTTCTCGATCACCGAGGAGGAGAGTTTTGCTGCCACGCAGGAGTTCAGAGAACAGATTTTGCGAGTTAAAAATGACAATAACGTCCCGTTTCTCTTGGTGGGAAACAAGTGTGATTTGGACAGTAAGCGTAGAGTTCCATTTGCCATGGCTCAAGATAGAGCCACTCAGTGGGGTGTTCCGTATGTCGAGACGTCTGCAAAGACCCGGGATAATGTTGACAAGGTAAGTTAGTCACCATCCCATTGCTTTTGCCTTGGTGTATCTGGTTTGTTGTGTTCATCCGAGTGAAGAATTGTTGCTTCATTTTGGGGTGATGATCGAAGAGATTCCAGTAAACATTTTTTGTCATGGGAAGATGGAAATAAAGTGTAGGCCTATCCAGTTTGTTGAACCAATGAATAGTTGCTCATGCGTACAAAGAATTATCGTTGCTCCACTTTGGGGTGACGATCCAAAAGATTCCAGCAAAAACATTTTCAAGATTGTCTCAGTCCCAAAACATATAGGCTCCACAGCCCATTTTTCGAAACTTTTAGTGGTCAGGCTTTTACAAAAAAAAAAAAAAAAACGGGGTGACTAGTTTCCCAGAAGTCCATGGGCACAGTAATTGGTGTTAAATCTCCCTCTTGTACTTTTTTGTGCCTTTTTGTCTCCTTCACCATTTTTACCCCAGTTGTCTGGGCCCACTTGAACCCTCGTGAATATGCTTTTTAGCAGAGTCATTTCGGTGTTGTTGATGTAAAATGATAGTCTTATCGATAGCTAGGTACCTGCCTATCTGCCTGTGTGACGTGAATTCGGTTTGTTAAGTTCTTTTCCTCTCCCTCCCAAACGGATGGCAGTTGAATTAGGTAGGTAGGTATGGTACAAGGATTTCTCCAGATCAAGTGTGAGGGAGAACCGTACGAAAGTCTAAAACTAGGTACCTACTTTGCAATGTGAGTGGATTGCAGCAACACTAGCACCCACTTCAGAAATTTATGAAAGCACTCCCTTCCTCAAGAACGCGGACATTTCTTGATACCACTGAAATGGAAAAAAACAGCTCCTTTGCGCATGAAACTTTGAATAAGTCTTTGTGTACAGTTTGTTTTGTTTGTTTTTGTTGCCTCTTTGCTTGTCTATGCAATCTGTACGTAGTTGTGATGTGGCCTTTTTGTGATTTTCATTTTTAAGGTGTTCTTTGATTTGATGAGGGAAATTCGGTGTAGGAAATTGGACGAGAACAAAAATGCAAATGACAAAGTTGTCACTAAGTCGAAGAGAAAACGCCTCAAGTGTCGTCTGCTTTAGGTTGGAGAAGCAACAAACGAATGGCAGCGCAGTGCCGCCTTCCTCGTTGTGCTAAGTTGACAAATATTCTTGATACCTAATCAACGCTAACTGCCCTTCCTGCTCGTTTCACTGTTTCTTCAGTCCCTTTTAACCCTTTTGCCATCAGTAGGCCTAATTGACGAATGCTGAATGCTTTCAGTGCCTGAATTTGCATGATTTTATTCCTCACACTTTTTCATTCCTCTGCTTCAGAACTAGCTCAGATTTGCTTCTTAAATCATTTAGGTACCTACTTCCCTGACGACCATGAAACAAAATTCTTAATTAACACACCCTGCCTTGTTCTCTTTTCCGCCATCTGCTTCTCTTGCATGTCAGATTCTGACATTCGTTTTTGAGTCATGTTTGCTGGATCTTGTCTGCCAACCAGCCGCTAATCAATCCTCGCCTGCTTCTTTCCCTCTCCACATATACCGAAGCTGAGCCTCGTTTTTCTTCTATCTCAGTACATCTTCACTTAACAAGGTGTGGTTTTGCATATGAGGCCCTAACACGTTCATTGCATTGTTCTGTACAGCTCATTCCACATTCTTGGTGATCTTTTCGGTTATGTGGCTGCCTTTCTGCATCTTGTGCTGGCTACTGCCGAGAACATTAACACAATGTTCTGAATCCTTACTAAAAATCAGTGGTGATGGCAAATTGTAGGCCTTTATTTGCAACAGGATTTCATTGTTTGCAAATAAAATTGTACCATATTAAAATTGCGACACTCGCTTATCCCATTCAAATGCCGAGCTTCGTTCATTCTGCGATGCCCTCCGAGGGTGGCATGTGAGATAGTGGCTTTTTGGCAATCTTCTTTTATAACTCGGTGGCGATAGGTGGTTTTAAAACGATGTCAGAGCCAATTGAATTTTGAACTTTGGCTGTTACCGAATTCTTTGTGTTCCTCTTCTTTTTTGAGTCACGGTTCCTACGTACTACATTCACATCATTTGGTCTATGGGAATTGTCTGGCTCCAGGAACTGTCTTGCAGGCTAAGGAGTGGCATGGCTCAGGAGGAATGAAGGATGGAGGCCCATGTCTTTTTGATGAGTTTCCTTGTCTGTGCATGACTTTGTTGGGCTTCTTACATCCCAGCATTATGCTTGCATTCTGCATGTTGGTTCAGGCATGTCTGCTTGTTGCATTGGACTTGGACAGTTCTTTAAATTTGAGTGGTTGTTTTTACAAGGAGACATTGTGTTTTTCTGGCATATTGATCGCTTCTTCTTAGTTTTTGGCATTTCAAAATTAGAGTTTGATGCTTCTTACCCATCATATGAATTTATCCAGATGCTCTCCAAATACCTGTCTCGATCTGGTTTTTCCATCATAAGTGATGCTGCAAACATTACCCGGACCATTTTACTGGTGTGTTTGGACAATCTGGTCGAAATGCAGTGCCATTTTGTTCGATACCTGTTTCGATGAGGTGGGATTTCATGCGTCCTTACCACCAAACCAGAGAGTTCAGCAGGATTTCTGTGGTCACACCAATTCCTAATTTCAGTGCAGTTAATTTCTCATTTCGATGCTTCCTTCGCAACAAACCACGAGCTAAAATTTGACAAGAGTGTGCACAGGAATCAACACATCAAATCCACTGAGTTAGCATTCCAGTCGGAAACGAAGTGCAAATGATAGTGTGGAATAAGATGATAATTTTCCAGCATTTGTAATTAATTTTCCATTTTGTCTGTTCATGATTACTGGTGCTCATTGACATAATCGAGCTGCCTCAATCAATTATGCATTTTTGTTTCTTTATTTTTGTGTCATCAAAAAGTGATTTATGTTGAGAAAACTTCCAATTTCTATCCTCCTTGCCTAGTTCATTTATTTACGAAAAGGAAATGTGTGAGATGAAATAGGTGCCCATTCCTACTCTCTGGGTGAATTTTTTTAAGTGTCCCAGATACTCAAATTAATACCTGTTTGGATTAGGCAACATGACTAAAAAACTGCTGCTCTCAATGCAATGTTGCGACATTTTGTTGGTGAGTTGTTTTTTGTTTCCCTTCCTTTGACCACTTGTCAGGGTTGAACCTGCCGGGGTGAATCCATTCACTAACAATGCAGCGTTCTCTGCTTTGGGAGACGTATATATTGAACAAGTTGACATTTTCAAATTTTTGCACTTTATTTTTTTTTCTTCCGTAGATTTTCTACGACCTTTTGTTAATAATTTCATCTGGTAAGAAGGATAACGATGTTCACGTTCCACAGAATGAGAAGGTTACCAAGTGCTGCAAGATTCTCTAGAAGTACCTAGAGTGTACATTTTGAACATTTTTATGTACGGAAACACTGTCAACAGCAGCCATTCGAGCAAAGCCTGATCACAGGTGGCAGCATTTTGGAGGAAAGTTTAACAGCATTGAAATGTTCATGTGCTCTGCCTGTGGAACAATGCAATTGCAATCCATGGCTGAACGAGCACCTGCTTTCTTTATCGCAAGTGTCGGATTGCCTGCACTTCTGTTACACTTTTTCTCTGTTTGTGCTGTTCCAGTGTGTTCATCATTTGTTCTTTGTTGAGTTGTTTTATGCAACATGAATGGATGCCTTTGCTTGTGTTGTGTTGTTCGATGGATGATAAACACGTGAGTGGTATTTTGAGTTCCTTGTGCTATTTGGAAAGCTACAGGGAATTGCCAGTTACTCAGCCCTTTCTGATTATTCTTGCTGTGGCCTTCTGACACCTATTGTGCTGCCTCATTTCTTTCTATGTCAGATTCTTGAAGGTGTCATCAAGGCCAGAGCTCGCTACTGGGCTTTTGCTTCAACTGCAAGTGAGGATATCCGAGTTTGCAAATTTTCCTTTCTGAGGTTGGGACGTGTCCCGTCACTCACTCATCTTCTTTTTCGAAGCATTTTGAGAGTTGGATGACAATGATGACTCATTGACCAAACAACACAATATTGCTTGTGGAACGCCATTTCGATGCCTTATAAAATGAAAAAATGCAGAACAAGAGATGTATTTCTTTTTGTGGTCCATGATGTGCAATGATTGATTTGTGGACAAGAGCTATAGCAATGGGGTTTCAAATAATTCTATCATCAAATGTCAAAGGGCCATTGCATGATAGATGGATATGACATCATGGTTGCTACCAACCTGGAGAACCTGGAATACTCATGGAATTTTTTGTGACCTGGAAAACCTGGAAATCTCAGGGATTTTTGGAAAAAAAAAAACCCTGGAAAATTGAAAATTTCCAAAAATTTCCATTTTTTAGTTTACATTTTTTTTTTGAATTTCCAATTGACACCTGAGGAACATTCTTGTCTTGCCATTTTTTGTCTTGACCCATTTGGCCAATTCTCTTTCCACCTTGTCTTATATTTCTACAACAACCCATTCCTGATCTTGAACCCATAATCAACCCTGGAAAAAACTGAGAATCCTCCTGGAAAACTCGGGGAAACAGTAGCAACCATGGACATGTTCTTTTTACAGCCACGTGGAAACACCACCACTTTGTTTGTCGTGATTTGAAAATGTGGTAGGCGCTGGCTGACCACATGTCAGCAAAATGTCTCCCTGCATCTTCACCTTCAACAACTCAGCCTGTTTCGGGTAAAATCGTTCCGTGATTTGAGACAAGTTGCCCCGAAATTTAGAAAAAAAAAGTTTGGGGCTTGGGTTACCTAATGCATGTGCAGCAAATTTGGCAATGGCCTCCTGTTTGGCAATGGCCTCCAACGCAGTTGTTTACCGAGAATAATTTTTATCACTAAATTACTTCAACTAATTTTGGAATATAAGAGGCATGCATGTAACTATTATACTTTGATTTGAAATAGTTTAGTTGCTAGTGATTTGTAAAAAAGGAGGTTCATTTTGCCACCAAAATAGCTTGAGTTATTTTTTTAATTAATTTATCGAAATCAGTCATGACAATTGGAATTTGCAGCTCTGAACTGATTACGCTTCATTTTAGAGTGATGTTCTAGCCTGAGGATATTCTTTCCCCTTAATCATCATAGGCACTTCTATCTTGGCATACACCCTCACCCCCCCCCCCCAAGTCAAACAGGTCAACATGGTGGATTTTGATTTTGTTGAGCCCAGAGTGTTTTGCCAAAACTTACAATAGGTATGTCTTTAACTTTGATGATTTTGAGGGGTATTGGAAGTACTGCCTTGGGAAGGGGGTTTGGTGAATGTTTTGAGGGAGGATGCCTGGCTCATATTACTCTTTAACTGACCTTTGCACTTCCCACACGAGGTTGGTTTGTCTTGACCTGAAGTTTCCATAATCTTGCAGACATTTCAGCACCAATATTACGAGCGTTCCTTATTTCATTTTCAGTTTAGGCTTTTTATTCTTTTTTTTTTCACTTTTTTACTTGTGTTTACGATTAGCACGTGCTTTTTGCTCTAGGAATAGAATTTGAGATGCATTTTTTCTGCCGTTGTTTTTCTATAAATGTTGGTAGGTAGACACTCCCAAGGACACCATTGACACTGACTGACCCCACAGTAAACTGTGAGATGTTATAGCATCTGCATCTGGCTAGGCTCTTTATGTCGGCCATGAACGTAATTGCAGATTCTCACTCCCTTTTTTCATACTGTACGTTGTCATGAATATGTGTCTTCCTGGCCCATCCTCCGCCCATCTCTTCACTTTCGGCCGTATTCCCTAAAGCCACTGACCCTAACCCAAAGCTTGAAAAATAGTCAATTCCACATTCTTCATTCAGATGCATATTTCTCAGCGATGGAAGAGGCATATTGTTGTTAAAAGGAATAAAACTTTCCAAAAGAAAAATTTTCAAGCTTCACGTTAGGGCTGTGGGTTTGGGGTACACGGCCATTCATTTTGTGTGCCATGTTGAGCCAAACAGAAATGGGATGAAGGAAAGCAAAATGTGAATATCAGAAATTGTCTCACCAGTGTCTGCCATGAAATTTTTTTTTTTGGTATGCAAAGTTTGCACGTACCTAACTGGTGAATGAGGTCAAAATGGTCACGTGACAGACAATGACCAAGCATGCAAATCACAGCACAAGAGCGTAAAAGTCTCTCTTTGATGCATTACTGGCAGAATGGCATTGCATTCAAAAAACAAGGCAATTTGGCAGGAAAGAACTGCACATTCCCCACTTCGAAAATAAAAAATAAAAGTCATGAAATCTCTTGCAATTCAGTGATCGACGTCGGAATTGGTCGACAAATTCGTGATTCATCTTTAAGGGGGGAGGGAGTCCGGGGTAAAAAAAAAGTGGAAAAAAATTATTTTTTTTTTCTTTTAATATTCATGTTATAGCCCAGACTTTGCCATTTCTGAAACTCTCAGATTTTCTGTTTCGAGATAGAGCCGATTATCCGAAACTCAGTCGCATTGATTTTCTCGCATTTGGGATATAAACATTGGCATTTTTCTCGCATTACTCTTTTTTCAAAAAGCGAAAGTGATCAAAATGCATCTCCTCCCACAATTTTTCATGCAAAATGTTCAAATATGGTGTACTGGACCAATTTTTCACGAGGAGACCGAAAATAGAGCCCTTTTTGAGTTTTAAGCTCTATTTTTTGCTTTTGTTAGCTTGCGACCGCAGAAAAGCAGCAAAATATTAGGCGCTTCGCGGTACGGTCAAGCTTCTTCTGCAAAAAATTAAAATCTAGATGCAAATCGGCAAAAGTGGCTCTTTTCTTCCACGGGGTGAAATATGGCTTCATTCTAACAGACGGTTTCGGAGGAGATGCATTTTTACCGATGGCCTTTTTCACGCCTATGTTTGCCTGTAACTCCAGTGTAAGGCACACAAATTAAAATGCAATTATGTCAATCTTCATCATTTTTATGCTCTTTTCACCTGCAAAATTTCAAAAAATACGTTGAGAAACGAAAAAAGTCCGACCCTTAGGGTTTACCCCCTCCCCCCTTAAGTGTCTTGGGTCATGTTTTCCGCCGTAATTCGGACTTTGTGTTTCATCTTGATGCGCAGAGAAGTTGAGAATATATTATTTGGTGTTAAATCATGTGTTGTTCTGGCCATGCTTGCTGCACTGCCGTCAATGATGTGTTAATGTTTGTCAAGAATTGCAGATAATCTCACAATTGAATAAAGATGCAAAGCTGTTCTTGTTTCCAGCATCATTCATTCATTCATGTGTTAATGCCTGTGCAAGAATCATCGAATTTAACGGATCTGTTGAACGGTTCTCGTTTTTCGGTGTACACTTTACTGATTCTGATGTTCACTCATGCATGTTTTTTTTTATCGGTTGTTCATGCAACGGTTGGGAGACACAATTATCGGTCAGTTGGGCTTTAATTGATCCGGGTCACTGCCAGACGAGCTCCGGTGGCTAGCTGTCTCCTATGCAGGCTCCCAAGAGCTGGCAAGCCACACCTGCATCAGACAGGTGTGGGTTTTTTGTGATAAGCTTATTTGTGCATTCTGCCATAGAACACCCCTTTAAAATTTCAAGATGTTGCTTGACGTTTTCACTTCATAAAATGTAAACAGTGGTGTGGAAACTTGGAGGTGTGATTTTAAAGTATTCCCTCAGCAGGCAGTTCTGAGTTTTTTGTATCTCGAAATCAGCAAGTCGAATCAAGACGGGACCTTGATCGAATGGTCTCTTCATGATAACGGACATGCGATGCGTCTGAAACATGGATGCGACTCACTGATACAGGGATAAATTAATTGTCGAAACGACCCAGTGTGGGTTCCCCTTTACATTTTCATTTGACCAATAAGAGAAGGGTTCTCTGCAGCATAAGCTGAAATTTTCCCCAAGCCATTTTCTGCACAGTTCTCAAGCAGAGTGCCTGTGTCTACAATGCAGACCTATGGAGGTACCTACTCCCCCTCGCTTCGTGTTGAACAGGGTTTTTTGATTTTTGTCACAAACTCAACAATTCTATTCGTATATCCCCTGATCACTGATTTTGGGCACATTGTCAAAACAGCCAAGACATTGTCAAAACAGTCAAGAGAGGGAGGATACTCGTTAAGTGTTGTCTTTGTTCACAGTTTATTTTTTTTAACAGGTCAAAGTAGCACATTTCTCTGCTGAAATGATTGTAAGAAAGAAACATTTGCTTGTTCTGTAGTTATTGGTAACTTGGGAGGGAGTCTTAAGCCATTATTTATGTTGAATTTCTCGCAGAAATATAGCTAACTTTTTTGTTATAGTCGTGTGTTTCTTTCGGTGTAGTCACATTTTCTAACAATCCTTGCACAATCCAAGCCAGGTTCATGGATAGCTCGGTTCCAAGCCAACGACAGGGTGGACTATAAACATTTGAAAGAAAACCAAGATGTTTAGTGCTTCATGGCATTGTTTGAAACGGCATCATCACTCAACTTAATTTTTTAAATGCGGAGCGATTCGCAAAATGGTTCCGTAGTTCGTTCGCAGCTGCTGTTCTGTAGACAAATGTGAACCAGAGAACTTTTTCTTGTGTCAATGCCCTCAAAATATTGGAGGATGCTGACCTAAAGGGTTTTCATTTCCTGCCCATTACTGGAGAAGAGGTGACCATGACAAAAGCTTCAAGTAGGGCACGTTTTAGTAGCCGTGGGGCTACTAAAACGTGTCCTAAACTCCTTCATTGTTAGGACAGTGAGAGATTGGAACCCAAAATTGCCATCCAGTAGCATTCTGAGAACCTTTTCTTGTTACTTGTACCTTTGAGGGAGCTCCCAAACTCCCTGCCAGGAGGAGCTCAGTCCCATGGAACCCTGCTAGGGATCTCACCCCAGACTCCACTTTTGTGGCTTACGACCACTTGTGCTCATGGATGCCACTTGAGAAAGCTCTGAAAATCCTTGGGAAAACCTTGAAAATGGTTTTCAAAAATTGCAGGGAAACCTGCTGATTTTTGAGGTACTTAAGTGTAACTTCAGCGGCAAAGGAATACTCATTGCCAGCTGGCGGAAGCCATTCCCCATGATGGAAACTGAGGGAATAACCATTGGACTGATTTATAAAATCATATGTAGGTATTTCTGGTGGAATAATTTCAACTGAATGATGGGTAGTTGCAGATTAAAATTAAAAAACATCCTCTCCTCTGCCTTAGAAATGCATGAAATTAATTTGGGTTGAGCATCACAAAGGCCTTCTTGGGTAAAACTTTGCAATGAACGGATACATTTTGCAATCAACAGATTCATTTGGGAGCAACTGATTTTGGGGATGTGGTATGCGTTTCACCTCAATACTTTAATTTAACCTAACCAAACCACACTTAGCCCCGTTACACCTTACCACCTTATTGCTTATCAGCCCACTGCTTGATTTAAGATTCCCACAGTCAGGGAATGTCAGGAAAACACATCAACAGGCATGGAAATGTTGAACAAATTATGCTAAATTAATGTTACGGGAGATTGTGAATGGTGAGAAGGATCATAAGTGCCTGTAAAAATGAGCTTACAGATGCAGCATTGGCAACAACCGAAGCTGGCTACCAACATTCAAAAGAGCAGGGAAATGAAGACATGTGAATGAAATTCGAAAAAGTTCGGTGAACCCTGTTGATGCCTGCGTCACTTGTTGTCAACCAACTACTTGGTGTCGGTCTATTTGTCCAACAAAGCGACCCAGAAATTATTAGCTTCTCCAAATTTGCTTACAACTGCTGATATTGAGTTTACCATGCCATTTCAATCACGTTACCACCATCGTTCACAAGAATGAGCCCTCAGTAGAGTGAATTGTATTTTGCTGCCCACCCTCAGTAGAGTGAATTGTATTTTGCTGCCCAATAACTTCGGCTGCAATTCCACTGGAACGCATGTTGACTGACATGTTGTATTGACACATTGAAAAGTCAAATCCTTTCAATTGTGTTCCCCTGATTTTGAAGTGTGTTGTGCCATTTCACGTGTTAATCCATTTCGTGTGCCATTTCACGTGTTAATCCATTTCGTTTTGGTTCCTTTTCCAGTCGTTGATTTTTTTCAACTTTGCTTTTGAACAAACTGAAAGAAAGATTTTGACCACTTTCATGAAGAACCTACCATCAATTTGAAATAACCTCTGCAATGATTCTTTCAATGACATTGCCATCAATCGCAATTTCCTTCCAACAAAAGCTTTGTGCAAATTTGCTGATTTTGCAAGGGTGCCTTCATCTGCTTTCAAGGAAACGAATGAATTAGAGATAGGCTGCTCCACACATTTCAGTTTCAAAATCGAGGTATTTTCAATTTTGCAGAAGATTTTGTATAGTTTACCATGTCCGCTTAAAATTTTTACATGGGCAATCAAGTTGCACTGTGAGTGGGAAATCTTCCTGGAACAGGCGGGACTGTAGTCGAACGCTGCATGAACAAACTACTGGAATGGGCAGCCTATTCAATAAAAAAAGTTTTTGGAAGCAACATGCGTTTCGCCAATGTTAAGATAAAACCTGGTTGCAGTGGAAAGACTTTTGGCATGCATGGTAGATCAAGAGGTGATGACAGTCTTCAAGCGCCAACGCATTCGTGAGTTCAAGCCCAGAATGTGCACTTTTATTATTGCGTGGCATGGTAAAGCGCCGGCCTTTGTCTGATTGAATCCACATCATGTTGCAACTAGCTTTTTATTTAAATAGATATTTTTCATTGGGCCATAAAATAAATGTGGGCAACTCCGTGTGCTTCTCATTGGGCCTTAAAATATAATATATGGGCTACTCTGTGTGCTTCTCATTGGGCCTTAAAATATAATATATGGGCTACTCTGTGTGCTTCTCATTGGGCCAAATATAAATATGGGAAACTCTGTGTGCTTCTATTTTGGGCCATAAAATAAATATGGGCAACTGTTTGCTTCTTATTGAGCCATAAAATAAATATGGGCAACTCAGTCGTTTCTTATTGGGCCATAAAATTAATTTGCCGTATTCCCATTGCAACTCACCCTCAGGTTCAACTCAATAGCCAATTCAACAGACGGATGCATCTTTTGCAACAATGGGAAAGGAATAAGCGTTGTGCATAGAAATGAAATTTTCGCAGCACATCCTCCATTGAATTGGCTATCGTGTTGAACCTGAGCGTGAGTTGCAATGGGGAATATGGCCGATATGTGCAACTATGTTTGCTTTGCTTCTTATTGGTCCACAAAAAATTATGGGCAACTTTTCGGGCCATATCTAGAAAGTTTCACTGTAGTTAGAAATGCAGTGCCTGATAAGTTATGAAATGTCTGTACATCCTTGTCAATGAGTTGATGCCGAGATGGTCGCACCATCAGTACAAGCGATGCCTGTTCCTCATCGGCAGTTTGGTCGTCGTGCAAGCTCTGATCTTTTATGCCCTGGTTTCATACGATTTCTTCGATGATGTGGTAGCAACAATTGATAAGCGGAGTGCAAGCGACAGTTCATTGTGGCAAGCAGCGGAATTGAAGGTATGATTATAAATACCCTTTTTCAAATGTTTTCTTGAATATTGATACACAATGCCAAGGGACCTGGCAAGTTAACACTTGCGCAATGGTAAGAAGCAGGGTAATTTGATGTACAATGGGCATGTCAAAATCTGTATTTTGCCACAAGAAACCAGACCCCCCCCGGAAGGTTTTTTTTTTATTTGTGCCATGTCCCGCTTGGTTACTTCGCACAGCTGAAATGATTTTTTTTTTTCTTCAGAAAATTTAGGTGTTGATTTTCTCTGGTCACGGAAAAGGAACTGTCGTAGAAACATTTCAAAATGTTGATATTGGAATTTTACCATTTCTTTTGGAAGTGTATTGTGTTGGGATGAAAACTTTGGAAATCCGGAAGTGCGCAGATGTTCGAAACCTTAAAAATACAAAAAGTGAATGCTGACCAGAACAAAAAAAAGCTTTCTGCAGGCTCCTGGATAATGATAACATGGGAAGAGGAGGGAGATAGCTTTGACATGACTGTCTTCAAAATCAAACAATCGCTTTTCTTTGTGCAGATTAAACTTTTTTTGAAGTGATGTGGAAATGTGTCCCTGACCAGTTTCAAGGTCCGAAAATCAAGCTTTCCAGTCTCTATGGACGGAGTGCAGTGCAACTTGCGTAGACCTTGACATTACATTGCACCAGTGCTTAAATTGTAAAATAAAAAGGGCCGGCTCCCAACATTTGAAAAGGGCTTTTGGGCCCTTCGGTTGTCGGACATTTTATGTCGTATTTCAAATTGATATGGGGTCTCCCCCGAAAAATTAAAGAATACATTCCTTCATTCTATTCTTCCCTTCCTCTTCTGGTTTCTCACAGCATTCAAATTCCCGAAAGGTGGAGAAATGCACAGAGGAGCAAGGGCTGCCACCTCTTAAAAGAAAATGGGGAGACGGCGCCCCCAGGGGCGGCCGGCTCTGAGAGCCCGAGGGAGCCCGCTCAATTTAAGCCCTGCATTGCACCCGTGATCATTTGAAGAATTTGTCTTTCTAAAGGGTGGCAATTATCTTTGTCTTTGCGAAGCCAAATTCATTGTCTCAAGGACATTGTCTCCTTGAATCTTTGTATCACATGTTGCCATGTCCACTGCTGTTGCTACATTGGGCTAAACACAATGAATCTTTTTTTCAGCCAAGCGAGAAAAATGTCGTTATTCACATTCCTGACATTCACGAAGGCCCTGCCAGTCCACGGGTGGCCAACGTTGCATCTTCTGCACCGAAACCAGACATAACTGTGGATGCAGCAGCCTCAGTTGGTCTTCTTTCCTCCTCTTCGACTCATCAACGATGCAACATCTCATCTCCCGATGCCATATCATCCATAAAGAGAGCAAAGACTGATCACTGCAAGCAGTACCTGGCCGACATAAGCTGCTCAATTCAGAATGGAGAACTTTACCCTAAAGCTTTGCCCCATTTCTGTCCTTCCAAAGGTTAGCCTTGGTTCATTCGCGGTGCTCAATTTTGACTTTATGAGCGAGGATTTTTAATGGGAATAAAGCACATGCATGCGTTGAATTCTCATGTGACACAAAAAGGAAGACACACAGGATGGACATCATTCAGGAGATATATGGCCGCATTCCCCATTCCAACTCACTCTCAGGTTCAACCACTCAACAGCCAATTCAAGAGACGGATGCATTTTCAATGCAACAATGGAAAAGTAAGAAGCGCTAAAAGAAATAAGCGTTTTGCATAGAAATTAAATTTTCACTACACGAATCTATCCATTGACAATTGGCTATTGAGTTGAATGTGAGGATGATTGCAGTGTGGAAATTGACCTCAAAACAGCAAGTCCGAGACGAAATTCCTGAGTTGGTTAAACTCACTGTGTTGTCGCCATGTGAAAAATGTTCGCTTTGCAACTGTTTTATCACTGAGATTTGCATACTGGCATGATTATGAAGTGGAGGATGCTCGTATATGCCAGCAGTTGATTCAGTTGATATAAATGTGTAGCCCAAGCTTACCTCCATGGTTACAACTCCTGCATCAAGCATACTGTACCTCTTTGCAGCCAGGGAATACAAGTGCCCAGTGTCAAATCAAATAGTGTTAAAATCGCTGTTTTCAGAAACACTTTTTTTGCTCTTCTTTTCACAAACTAGCCATCCTTTCTGTTAAATATTGGAAATGGAAAACAGGACATATTTCTATCTGGCAGTCGGCTTATCTGAAGTTAACCTGGTGCACTTTGCTCACAGCCACTTGTCAGCGCTTTCGGTGAATTAATGTGAGGTTCCTTGGATGCACAACAGTTCACTACAGGTGACAGCACTGTGGTGGGCTGTTGACATCGCCACTTTTGCTTTTTTGGCATCCGAAAGTCACCGACATGCCAAACTTCAATGAAAAAAATGCCAATGCTGATTTCTGGCAACACGTCATCAGTGGTTATTGGCTTGAGTGGGTTTGTTTTGCAACTAGCAAGTTCAGGTGGTGGCTCTTTTGGCGGTCTCCTCTCTTTTCAGTTTCTTTTTTCAATTTCTTATTGATTCTTGCTCAGGTCTTGTTACTGGACGCTACGTTGGCTGCTTCCATGCAGACAACTCAGACAAGGATCTCTTTGCTGCCCAAGCTTCGTTGAAATCACGTTCATCTCCTCAGCATTGCATTTACCTGTGCCAGCAAGCAGGTTTTCCATATGCTGCACTTCAACAAGGGTCAGTCTAAGTGATTGCTGCTATGTAGCCAGCCCACTGGGCAATTCATAAAGACGAAATGTACCTACTGTTTGTTTGAAAGGCCTTCATTCTGTGCTTAAGAGGACATCCACTTGTGCCTTGATGTTATCAGTTTTCATTTGGAACACATTCGGAGAAGATCCCATGCTCCCCTGGATAGGTGCCCCTTGGATAGGATAGGTTTGGTCAGATCTGTTTGGTTAGAGGGGTATCCGACTATCCGTATCCAAGAGGGTAACCAGACTTAAAAGGCAATGAAGAGCACAGTGACTCGGTCAAAGGTCATTTCATGAATCCTGAAGGACTATGTGTAGCATGTATATTGCCTTGTTTAGATCCTGCATCTCTATTAAGTGCTAGGTCTGTGCCCCCTTTACCATGACAGTTTCAGCCTGTTTCAAATTGCAACTCACCCTCGAATTCAATTCAAGACCAATTCAGTGGATAGATTTGTGTTGCAGAGAAATTTTATTTCTGTGCACAACACATTTCCTTTTCCACTGTTGCACTGAAATATGCATCCGTCTGTTGAATTGTGGTTATTGAGTTGAACCTGCATGTGAGTTGCAATGGAGAATCCCACCGTTTGTGATCCACCCAATTTCCGTCAATTGTCTTCCCATGTTGTAACTTCCAGAACTGAATGCCTGTGTGGCCATTCCTTGCCACCGGCCAAATCAGCAAATGCAGATGAAAAGAAACAGCCATCATCAGTTGATCATGTTTGTGACATTAGCTGTCCATCCAAACCAGAGCTATTCTGCGGTGGTGTTCTTGCGTTCAGCATTTTTGAAACTGGTGTTGCAAGTTGGTGTTGTTGCCATGTGATTTGTCTCTCTCTCTCTTTTGGTATCTTATTTCTTTCTACACTCTTAGTATGTTTCTGTGCTTATTCTGGAGAGTTGGGAGAGCCAATGACATCTTGCGACCAGGTGTGCGGTCGGATGTGGAAAAAACTCGATTTGTGGAAAAAAATTCGATTTCACACAGCTTTTTATTGGGGAGCTCTACCATCAAACGCAACAGTGGGATATTTTTTGTTTTTCGATCTGCCACAGTGGCGTTAAAAAAGAAAATTTGGCAGAAGATTCATAAATTTCAAATTTGTAGAAAATTCATAAGTCGAGAGCGAAACCAGAGACGTCCTGACTTGACGACTCAACACAACACCGGTCCGATGCTTAAGGCATCTTGAACAAGCCAAAATATTTGTGGGTCTAGAATTCCATCAGGCCAACCACAAGCCAAAAAGCTTAACAAACCTCATACAGAGAAGATCGTCGTTTTGTCAAAACTGCTTTTCAAGCTGTCTTGACAAAATGACTGCATCATCTGGATGCCCCTTTACATTGCCCCATTCTAGAGTCTCTTGGTCAAGAAAATGTTGATAATGCGAAGTCAGAAAGTTGTGAAAGAATGGAGAACTGTTCTCGTTACGGTATGATTGTGGCTGTATTTTTCATAGTTGGCAGATGCATGGCACTCGAGGAGTGAACAGACATTGATTTTTGATAACTGGGAAACTTAACTTTTGTTGCAAGTTTGTATCCGAAATCTGTAACAACGGAAGCTGATAAGGCAGTACTCCATCTTGACGTGAGATTTTAAGATGATGGTCCCTTTTTCGGTATGTACTCGGAATTTTAGATAAACTAATTTGCAGGAAAGCAACTACCACCTTACATTGGGATTCTTTTATTTTAGGCTTCACGCCCATCGCAGCTGTCTTACCCGATTCCTCTAGTATTTCTCAACAACCTGCTTCAATAGCTTATCTGTTGACTGTAAGTGGTAGATCTGCGAGGCAAGTCAAGCGGCTGGTGAAAAGTCTTTACCATGTTGACCATTGCATTTTCATCCATGTTGATAGTGTAAGTTGCCTGCATGGTTTACTTTCGGCATTTGCAGACATTTTAATTAACAAGTAAGATGATTTTGTGTTTTTAGATAGGCTATGTCTTGTCTGTCAGTTGGACTTGGATGTGTTATGCATAGAGCACTCTGAAAATGGTGAAAAGGAATTGTCACCGCCAAAACGAAATCCTCCATTTCAACCATCTTTTGTGATTTCTTTATCATTTCAGTCAATTGAAAGGCAATTCTGGCAATTGTGAATGGGCGATTTTCCACGAAATGTGATAATTTCCACGAAATTCATTGATTTCCACGAAATATCTCCTTTTTTACGATATACATGCGAAAATGTCGTGTTTTTCCTTTTTTAATTAAGTGGCAAGCATACCTAGTGCACAAAAACAATTGAAAAATAAAGCTTTCTTTTGCTCTTTTTTCAGTCTCTTCTTCAGTTTATTACATCATTTTTCCAATGTATTGTTTCTGCAAAATTCAAAGCAATCACATTGTAAAAAAGACTGAAAATGCGTTTTTGACAGGTTCTTGCCTTTTCATTTCCACCGCCAAATAACGAAATTTTTAGACTTTTGAGCGAAATTTTCCAAAAATTAACACCATTTTCAACGTGCTCTAGTTATGCATCTGGCAATTTATAGCCCCATGTTGATTCGAATTTGAAGCATGATTCACTTGAATCCCATGACCCATGAAGCTCACCATCTGAAAGCCCACATTCTGAAAACAGAAGCTGGCTCTCATTTTGAGCTCTGATTTTCACCATTTGTTCATTGACTTGAAGTTGGTAGCAAGATAGTGTGTTCAAGAAACAGCATGTCGCAAACCCTCCTTGAGGAAAACCATTGCTGGAGCTCGACCAAGGTTCCAGAAAAAGTCTAAAATGCAACCGGGTTCGAAAAAACCATGTCACAGGGCCTCCTTAAGGAAAAGGTTGCTAGATCTAGCTCAGTTTTCCTCTTTGATATCAGGTTTGTTCTCTCTCGCTCCTCTGGCATCGCCATTTTTCATTTCATCTGATAAAAAATGATTTTTCAGTGACAGTAAAAAATGATTTTTCAGTGACAGTGCCTTGAATACCTGGCAGATTTAAATCTCAATTAACTGCACTGGCTTGTCATCGTTTGTTGGGTTTTTCATGAATGTACAAGTATTTGTACAATTTTCACTCTTACTTTTCCTTCAGAGGGAGGAGTACCTCCACAATGAACTCCTCTCCTTGGGATCACTTCCCGGAGTTAGGCTGGCGACAAGGAGATTCCCAACTCTCTGGGGAGGAGTCAGTCTGCTGAATGCACTCCTCGATGGCATGAGGGAGCTCCTGTTTTCATCTAGCTTTTCGGACTGCAACTGGGATTTCGTCTTGAATCTCAGCGAGGCAGACTATCCAATCAAGTTGGTTTTGCATTGTTTTGTCGTCAGTGTTCTTTACATCTTGTTGGTTATTCAACTGTGTCATATATTTAGTGTTTGAAATTTCCCGGGAAAATTCAACTTGGGAAATTTCCCGGAAAATTTCCCATTTTTGGAAAATTGGGAAAATTCCGAATTTTCCCAATTTTCCCAGGAAATTTCACAATTTTCCCGGGAAAATTCCGAATTTTCCCAATTTTCCCGGGAAATTTCCCAATTTTCCTGGGAAATTTCCCAATTTTCCCGGGAAAATTGGGAAAATTCCCGGGAAAAATCACTTGGGAAATTTCCCAAAATTTTGGAAAATTTCCCGGGAAATTTCCCTGACTTCGAACACTACATATATTTCAGGGTTTTTCATTATTTTACACGGAAATTGTTCACACGGTATTCTCAACAATCAAGTTTTCGTTGTTGTTATTTTATTTTTGTTTGGCATCATCATCAACGTGACTGAAGGGAGCCAATCTACAAGACCAGATGTAAAATTACAACACAAACTGTGAAAATTATGGTCTGTTTTTAACATATACATGAATGATGTTGGTAGAATTTTCCATGCAGCGATTTCAGTACAGATTTTTTTACTGAAAATGTCCAATTGCAAAGCCAAATGTGGCATTAGATTGGAGATCTTTGTAATCAAGCGGAGGGTTTCAGTGCGAAAAAGTTGCCAGTCGCAGGCTGCAAAATATGCATAGTGCCAACAAGAATTTTTGCAGTTTTATTCAAATTTTGGCATGATCACAATTTTAAACTCCGGTCAAAGATTGCCCGCAGAGATGTGGGGAAGTATTCTTTTGTGTGTAGGACAGTAAGGGAATGGAATGCTTTGAGCCCTGTGGTCTTTGGCAATGCTCGTGATATAAGTGCTGACACGTTTAAGAGAAATTAATATTATGCGGAGGACGAATTAATCTAGTTTTTATCCTGTCTGGATAAATTACACGTTGTTTTGATTCATGTTGTCTTTGCGTCACACTATGACAATGCCTTCTGGTTGCTATTGTTTGTGCTATCCACATTGTAATTTGCGCAGGAGAAGTCCATGCAAATTAAAACAAATAATAATAATAATAATAATAAAATTGGTGCC
Organism: Sinentomon sp. SZTP_YWyxl; assembly: GCA_030068105.1. Classification (NCBI taxonomy): domain Eukaryota; kingdom Metazoa; phylum Arthropoda; class Protura; order Sinentomata; family Sinentomidae; genus Sinentomon; species Sinentomon sp. SZTP_YWyxl. The sequence goes on along the minus strand of JASGXE010007313.1, from coordinate 34,675 downwards.
TTTTTCATTCTTGAAACAATGAATCACTCACAGTTGTTGGTCTGCCATTGAACTTTTAAGTTCTGTCCAAATTGCAGAGCCTATTCAGTTCAATTGGTCAGGTTTTCCAGGCGAACTGTAAAACATGGAAAAAAACTATTTCAAATATGGACCCAATAACACTAACATCCAATTGATTTCAGAGAACTGGTTCTTGTGAGATAGCACTTTGAGAGCGGCTTTTGAGGGACTCTAGTCTCCCAAACCCCTGCCAGTTGCCCAGTCCTTTGGAACCTTGCTGCAATCCTTTGGAACCCTGATTGAGGTGTGAACCCAAACCTCACATTTGAAGCCAAAACAATTGTGGTCCTCATGACCATTGCTTTCTGTCACATTGAAGAGCCCTGAAAACCTTTGGAAACCTGCTAAAAAGTTGAAAAGGCTTTCCAAAATTGGGAACCCTGCTAGCAGGCTTAGTCAATGTGGCAACAAAGATGTTTTTGTTTTATCGTGGTACGTTTTGTTTCCACCACTTTCACTGAAAGGCAACGCCTGATTTCCTCGTAAAGAAAATAAAGAAACATGGGAAGCAAAAATGATTTATGAAAATCCGAATGACAAAAATCTTCCATTGTGTGACTTCCTTTCATCTTTCTCGTGTTTCAGGACCAATGCAGATTTAGTCCACTTCCTCGGCGCAAACCGTGGAATGAACTTTGTAAAATCCCACGGCCGAGAGGTGAAGAAGTTCCTCCAAAAGCAAGGCCTGGAGAAGTCCTTTGCAGAATGTGAGGGTCGCATGTGGAGGATCGGAAGCAGGAATCTTCCAGTTGGATTGGTCGTCGATGGTGGTTCCGACTGGGTTGCACTTAGTCGAGATTTAGTCAAATACGTCGAAACGGGAAACGATGATCTTTTGAATGGACTCAGAATAATTTTTAATTTTACTTTGTTACCTGCTGAGGTGAGTGTAATGGGCAGCCACATCTTTCCTCATTGTGGGTGACAAACTCTTCAGATAACCAAAAAATTACTAAAATAATGCATTCTCAGAATTTGTGTTTTTTTACATAATTGTAAAAATTTTCCTATCATGACAACTTCCAGTTATCTTGCAGTTTAACAGTGTCACAGCAGAATTTCTAGATTGTTAAGGGAAAAAATCACCACCTTTTTTGACAAAAATCAAAATCAACAAAATTGGCTATAAGAAGAGAGGGATGCAAGAATGCTGGCCTTTTAGCTAAATTCTGACACGGGATTCTGACTTAGATCTCTTCTCTGCTAATCTGACTCCTCTAGCTAGAGTTGCTATCCACTTATTCTGAAAAAAGCACTACAGGCATTGGGAAAATATTTGAAATGAATTCGGCTAGTAAATCTTTGAACTGGTGCAAAATTGAGTAATGATGCACAATACGGTTCTTAAATTTCCAATCCGAGTTTCGAATTACCAGAGAATGCCACTTGCGGATGCTGTCAAACCCTAACTTAACCTTTTCCCGGTCGGAATCTCTGTGAAGACGATTGGGATGCTGTCAAACCCTAACGTGACCTTTTCCTGGTTGGAATCTCTGTGAAAACGATTTTGGCAGTCGCAAGACTGGCACTCAATTTAGCATAGAAATCGATTTTTTTCATAGGTATGTGAAAAGAAAAAGACGAATCGATTTTTCATTTGTGCTGTGACGTGAGATGGACAAGCATGTGAAAGGTGTTCGAAGATCAAAAATCGATTTGCGGATAATATATAAACAGTGGGATTAAAATAAACTTATGTATCGTCTTTTCTAAGACTCAACCACAACCCAGTGGAAGACCTGCGACGGGAAAATGTCAACAATAGGGTATCTCGCTAAAATGGGTTTCGTTTGTATTATTTGTGTTGCACATCATGTTTAGCATCAATTTGTTTGGCTATTTTTATCTTTTTCAGACTTATTTTCATACCGTTCTAAGAAATTCTCATTTTTGCAACAGTTATATTGACAACAATTTACATGTTACCAATTGGAAGAGACACCTGGGTTGCCAATGCCAGCATAAACATGTTGTTGACTGGTGCGGCTGCTCACCAAATAATTTTGTGCCATCAGATTGGCCACGCTTTCAGGTTAGCCATACTTTTAGTGCAGTAGGCCTGTACAATTAGGCCTATCTATGATGTTAACAGTGGGTTGCTGCATTTTTATGGATTGCACTTCAAAGACTTAAATTGCCAATTTGTTGCTCTTTCTTGAATTTGTTAAGAATGAATTGCATTTTCTGAAATTGTTCTGCCTGCATTTTGGGGATGTGCATTTTTGTCGAGGTTGTTGGGAGATACGCATTGATCAGTTTTTGCAGCAATGAACGGAAAAGCCTGTGTGCTGCCAATTTATGCTCTGCGCAAGCATGTTTCATCAAACGCACAACGAGTTAGCGACATTTTTTATGTTTGATTTGGTGCTTGTAGCACATCACCGAATAAGCATAAAATCTGTAAAGTGCATTCTTGGCCTTGAAGCAACACCAGGTTCAACATTGTCCCTGATTGCTGATTTTTTGGATCTGTTTTATGCTGTTCTTTTGAACTTATTCGTAAAGAGTTCCTGCCAATCTTGAACACTTCAGGATTTTAGGTTGCTGAAATCGATAACTGGGCCAAAAATCCTCTCATTGTATCAGGGACCAGTGAATTTCCGTGCTTAACGAATATTTTGTTTGTCTCCGGGACAGGATTCTTCCGTTTGCTTCACTAGCTTTTTTCTCTTGACTTGTTGAAATTCTCCACTTTGCTATTCACTCATTTGCAGACAACAGTTCCGAAACAGTTGTATTTTGCAAGAAAATTTGATCCATTGGTCAGTCAGAACATAATCAACCAGATTGATGATTGGCTTCATGGTTCGCCAACACCAGGTTAGTTCTGCTGTTCGTCCATTTGCATGGACAATGAATGGGTAAACACATCCTAATAAATGTGAAATGACGAAATGGTCAGGTGGCAGTGGCACGCATTGGTCGAAGTATGGCAAAAAGGACAGGAACACTAAAGGGTGACAAAGGGCAGCAGATGATAATTGAAGGCACTTCCAAGAAATGAGGGCATTCCCAAACGGAAATCTCTTCTGATGTGAGGCAGATGCAAGGTTTCAATTATTAACAAAAATCAAATGGGTAAGGTACCCACACAGTTCTTGCCGCTGAGTTTGTTGAAATGTTGACCAAGCCCTTGGGCCTTTTTGTTGCCCCCCAAATGAGGGCAACACTCTCCTGAGCTTCGTCATGCATCGACCATTAACCCTTACTTGACCATGGGGTGGTCCAATGGACCACCCAAGTCGAAAAATGGCCACAGTTTTTTTTGCAGGATTGTGACAGCCCTGCCCTTCCATGTATTCCTCAGGCAGGGTGGGGGGGGGTTCAGGGTTGAAAGGGCCAGAACATTTCCCCCAGGATTTTTTGAGTTATTGGCAAAGTGGTCCAATGGGCCACCTCATGGTTTTAAATATTTTTCCATTCCATGAGTGGTCCATTGGACCACATGAGTGGTCCATTGGACCACAAGCTTAATATTTGGAATAGATGCAATTGTGTATTCCAAAATGAGAGATCTTTGTATCATGAATTCATGAATGTTGTTTTGCCAACCGTTGCCAATTCCACGAACTTTTCTGGAAGTTTCTTGGTGTGGTCCATTGGACCACCTCATGGTATTCCCACAATCTGGGGGTGATCCATCAGACAACTGGAATTTTCTCAGTTATTAACAAGTTAATACACTTTGGTCTTTGTTATTTTCTCTAGCTTTGATTAAATTTATGAATCTAAGGCGAAAGTGACTGACTAGGTAGATCAGTGTTGTGGAATAGCTCTCAAAATGGCCGAACAATGGCGACCTACGTCTCAGCCATCTGCATCAAAGCCAATCAATGTCTGTTGTCATTTCTTCTGTCCGATTTTCAATCTATGACTGAAGATCTATTTTTTGACTGATTAGCCTAATTGGATCTTTAATGATGCTTTCTGAGTGGGTGGTCCAATGGACCACCTCACGGTCTAGTTTCGACTATTTTTTTTTTATTTTTTTTTCTGAAGGACAAAAACAAAAATGCAGCTTTGGGCAATGCCATGCTGTTCACTGGCACTGTTTTGAAGAGTGTGGGTGATATTTTGGAATTTGGAATAAGAACCAGTGTTTTGTGATGTTTTGTAAAAAGTCAGTATTTCTTATGCGCATAAAGCACCAACCATTCACCAGTTCAGAGCAGTTAAAAAAAACACAGACTGCATTCATCATTGTTCCCACATAAAATCAAATCTCACATCGAAGTTGAAAGTTTGAAATTATCACACTGTTGAAATGTCTAACTGATTTAAAAATTTAAGGTCACAAAGATGACACTGGAAAATCAAGGCAAAATCACGTTTTTTGACCTATCGCATCCAAAAAATATGGGAAGAATCGGTGCTATCTCAACCAAAATTTGGGTCAGAGCTCAAAATTGATCAAATAAAATATAAATTGACCCCATGACATGCTTACTAGCTTAGAAGTGGGGGAGGTCCAATGGACCACCGCATGGTACTCCACGGTGCTAAAAGAGCACGGTAAAGTAAGGGTTAACTGACTGATTTTTTGGAGTGAAAGGTCTAAGTGAGTGCAATGATTGCCTGATTGGGTTGGAATGGGTTGAAAGCTCAAAAATATCATAATTGTGTATGCTTAACGCTGGACAAGGAACTATGCTGGTCAGAAAACAGTAGAAGAGAGATTTTTCGGACAAAGAAAAAAGATACATGAAAAAAAGACTCCATAATTTTGTAATTTCGTTTTTGTAAATCTGTGTTGTGCGCCAAGCCAAGCAAAAACAGAATTTCATAAGACAAATTTTATGAATGTCTGTAGAATTTCCAAACTGGAAATTTTGGTTTTATTATCGACTGGAATCGGTACGCAGCTGAGCCCAAGAAAAATCCGACCACAAATCACAATTTCATTGGCATCGTAAGGCCCCACAATGCCATTAAAAGTAAGAAAACCGCACCAGCTGACATGCAGGGAAAGAGAATTAATGTGCTACAAATCATCAGTCAGGATTTGAGAGCCGTTTTTGATAACGAATTCGGTGAGGCTTTGTCATTTTTTTTTTCTTGCAGAATCTCCTACGCTGAAGAGCTACTGGCATAACATTTATAGTTACCATGACACGTCCACCGAAAAGGATGATCTCTTGGTCACATGTGGCCGTAGTCTATCGAGGTTGAGCACAAAATCGTTGCATAATTCAATTTCTTCATCTGGATCAGGGAGCAAGTGTGACTTTCATTTTGATGAGTTGTTGGAAATAAATACTTATCACTATGATGATTCTTATCAGGTGAGTGATTACGGATAGTACCTGCATGCTCATTGGTTCTATGGACTTGTTCTGGTATTTTCGCCCCGTAAACACTTGGACACCGTAAGTGTGCATGCAGTTGGGCATGTAGTCTTGTGAAATGAAAGAAAATACTGAGGAAAACCACATGGAACCAGCATCAACCTCAACCTGCAATGGACAAATTTGAGTTTTGATCACTTTTGAAAGGCTTCACTTTCTTCTGTTGGAATTCCAGTTAAAACTTAAAATTATCCAAAATTGCGGTTTGCAAAGTTAAAAAATGTCACAACACTCGAGATTTGGAATGCTGCGATAGCTCAAAAGCATGCCAGTCAAAATTCTGATCAGCTCAAATATTTTTTAAAAGACATGATCAAAACTTCGATGACAGTTTTAATTTAGAATTATTGTTCTATCCAGTGATGAGGTGGATTATCTCAACCTTCGATCTTGGACACCTAACCTTTGACGGATTTCGTGTTTCTTGTGATCAATCTTTGACAGATTTCGTGTTTCCTGCGATCAGTTGAGGATACTTCCAGACACAAAGACATGCAGAATTTGTCCCAACATATTCCGTTGCATCAGAGTCAAATTGCTTTCATTGTCCAGCACTAACAAATCCAGCAAGATGCATTTTGCTATGTAGTAAGGTACAGTAGCGAGAAAATTAATGTTACCACATATGGTGTCACTTTTCTTGTATTTGTGGGGAAACGTCAAACCCAGCAAGATTGGTTTCCCCACATTGATTTGACACATATTTCCGCGCAACAAGATAACATCTTTTGATTTTGAAATCATCACGATTCTCACAGTTTTCTGTGTAAGATTGAAAAAACCTCATGTACTCTGTGGCACAAGTAATTTTCTCGCTACTGTACAAGTGTCAACTGTGGCGCAAGACAAACTGGATTGCCCCGTACTATCCTCAATCCTTTTCTGGTTTTCTCCTTTTCAGGGTTCTTTGATTTTGTTTCGTGCCTTGATCAACCAAAGCTATAAACTATTAATCGAATCCTACGTTCAGCCCATTTCACACACATCAGGCCAAAGTGGTACACGACATTTGGTTAGTGTTTTGTAAAGATTTAAAGAAAAGGCTTTCAGATTCAACCGTTTCTTCCCTCACCTTTGATCCCTAAAGACCACTGTCCTTGTTTTTTGTCCTCATGAGCATTACGTTAGCTGGTCAGAAGGCTGAAATGATATCGTTGTAAGGACAAAGAAGGACGGTATCTAATCGGCTCATTGATGAGATTGATTTGGCAACTCCTCCTTTCAGAATGGATGAAAATATGTCAGGCTTTCAGATTGTGTGGAGTCTGACATCGACAGCAACCGAGAATTTTGCAGGAAGTGTCCTTTAACCCTTAGATAGCCAGGATATTTCTCGTCCCGTGGTTAGCCAAAGTTTGGTGCCATTGCTCCACCAATATGAAAACGGGGACTTTATTTGCTTTTTACATTTAACCGTTTTTCAAAACTGATGTGACTTAATTCACACACGGAATGTGTGCCTTAATTCACACACGGAATGTGTGCCATGTTTGAGACATTTTATACGACATTATGACTTAACTCGCCATCAAATTGTACCATAATAATCCACTCTCTAGTGACCTTTTTAGAACATCGAGGCTTACCTACTCACTACCAAAAATGTTATGAACCACATCCCAGCTACCATCCTTTTACATTGCCTACCGGCCTTCTTCTGTCCTTGCAGAAATACCAAATAAGTTCTGGGCCGGATTACAAGGAACAAATCCTGAGGAATTTTCTCGGTGCCCTTGGACCTTTTTCGGAGCCTGTTTTACTGCATCAGTGGACGAGTGGAAATCCTTTGAATCTGACAACAATTTGGATTGATCCTGTCGGACTGATTGCATCAGTTGAAACAGTTACGGTGAACTCATCCGCTGGAGTAAGTAGTTAATCCGCTGAAATTCGTTCCCTTTTTTATGATTTCATTACCTTTTTTATGATTTATGATGGATGATTCCATATTCTGATTTTGTATGTCTTTTTGTCAAGAAAGTCATCAAACCTTGTGCTGGTATGTTGCTCACAGATAAAAGCCCTGAAATGGACTGTCATTCCAACCCATTTTGAATACTGAAATATCACCCTAACCGGGAATTTTGACGATTTTGTCTCCATGGTGTGAGTTCAAAAAATCGTCGAAATTCCCGGTAATACCGTGTTTACATCTGAATTTTTAATGATCATTAAAAGGAAGCTCATTAATCGAAGCGATCGATTAATGAGCTTCCTTTATTTTCACCCGTTTGTGATCATTTATTTTGACCCGTTTACATTTGTTTTTTCGCCAAACATCATTAAAAACGACTGCGGATTGCACTTGCTGTTCCCATTGAAAATTTCGTTGCGAAACAGCAACAGTGATGAAACTTGAGCATTCTTTTAGAACATAATTTCCAGTTTGGGGGTGTGCTCAGTGGTAGAGCATTCGACTGCAGACCAAGAGGACCCGGGTTCGATGCGCAGCCGCTCCACAAAATTTTCAGATTCCATTAAAAAAGTTTTTCATTTTTGGTGGGTATTCGAAGCTATTCTGTCTTTTCTTTTCCGGAATATGGTGTCCTTGAATGGCCAGCAACATTTCAGCAGCATGATTTGTCGAATTTGCGCTTCTGTACGTTCAAAAGTGCTCAAGCGACCGCAAAACCACGAAACGTTTTGAACGTCATTAAAAATAAATTATGAATAAAATAAATCATCTTACTGATGATGTTCCCTTAATGATCATTAATTTTAGGCGTTCACATCTAAAAATAGTAATAAAAACTGAAAAATAAATTATGTTCCAGAACGTCATTAATCGAAAAAATTGGAAAAAAGCGTTTACACTTGCGATTTTGATGATCATTAACTTTTTAATGATAATTAAAAAACAGATGTAAACAGGGTATAAGGGTGATATTTCAGTGTCAAACACGTCTCCAAGTTTCCAACCCACTGTTTACAGTTTGCTATTTTGAATAGCTCAACACACCGCGGGAATTTTAGGAAATTGTCAAAAATGGGCATTCGTCCCTTTTTAGCTATTGTCTGCATTGTTCTCTTTCTGTTGTGTTGAGCCTCTTTGGAGAACAAAAGTGAATATCCAGGGTGTCTGCAGACCTGAAGACCTGGAATTGTCTGGGAATTTTGCCATTTTGGAAGTCAGGGACTTTGTATGAAAGTTCCCTGCAAACTGCAAAGTCAGGGAATCTTCTGGAAATCTCTGGCAAGTAGTCTCTGTTACTTTGAAAAGGGCTGGACTGGATTTCTTCATCTTCTTTTATTCTTTCCGTGTGGTGATCCAGTGTGGATAAACGTTAATTCGAGGTGGCGGAGTAAATTTTTTCCATTGAAGAAAATGGCGAAAATTTACTTTCCAAGCTCGGATTAGCGTAAATCCATTCTGGATCACCCCACGGTTTGTGTTGTTATGCAAGGATAGGCCACACTTTGGGTACAGACAGTTTATCAAACAAAGCCATGTTGTAGGCTTTTTTTTTCCAGGTTCTTTTCAAACATTTATTCTGGCCATTGAATATGCTGAGAGATGGAGGGTTATGAGAACCCAAAATGTTTAGAATTTGGTATTTCTGTCTGGAAAATTTTAAAAAGTCATGGAAAAGGTATCTTTCAAGCTGCAGACACCTGACATTGTGTGAAAACAATAGATGGGTACCTATTTCTTCAGTGCAGCACCTCAAACTGTTCCCCGGAGTCATTTTTGCATCTTTACTGGCAGGACATCATGCCAGGCCAGAAAAGGGGTTTTGGATTAGACGATCAGTTTATTTCTTGCTGCAGCAATTGTTAGACACGAAAAATGCACAAAAGAAAAAAAACAGATTTATTCCATCCAGAGATTTGTGCAGAAGTTTTTGCAAATTCGGCTGACCCAACTCTCTCTTTGTGCAAACTTACAAAGAGATTTCTTTCCAGTAGAATGCTTTTTTCACTCTTTAGGTAAACAACTCCACGGAAATTAAATAGTTCCGCATTGCTGCATTGGAGTTCCGCATTGCTGCATTGGAACTGAAGTTTCTGCTCTGTGAAACGCCATTCTCAATTGGACATTTGACAATTGGAAATCGGCTATTTGGCACTCATTCGAAATTACTTAAACAATTTTTAGATTCACATCTTGAAGCCTGCATTGAATCGTCCATTACGACCTGGAATATGGAGTGTCTGGTGTCAAGAGCCAAGGTTCCTCAACCATCTCAGGTTTCTTGTTTTGCCATTGGAAACATATCAAGGAAATCCAGTCGATGCAAATGTGTCGAAGTGAGTTGGATTGCCAAATCACCAACAACAAAAAAGTTATTCTTCTGGGTTTGAGGTTTTATCACAAATTATTAAATTTGGTGACTTAAGTGAATGATAATTAATGCAAAGAAGACTCAAAATTTGATCTTTCCTAGCCTGTCTACGAGTATGGTCCCAATTTTACGAATGAAATTTGTGAGTGGCTTAGAGCTATATTTCCCAAATCAAAAATTGGGCATCAGCAGAACATGCTGATATTTCAGAAACAGAACTGTTAAACCCAACCGTTTGAAGTTTGGGGCCAATAGGGTGTGCACCAATTAGGGTCCGGTGACGGGGATACACGCAGAACAGACTGATGCAGAATTGGACTGAGGAAGAATTTTTCCAATTTGTAGGCCAATTCTTTCCATTTCTCCAGGTTAGAATAGGTTGGGTTACGTTAGAATGGCTTAGGACAGGAGAACCCACCTCCTTCCATGCAAAATTAAACTCCATGCAAACATGTGTCCTCTGTGGCCATGCAAATCATTTTTCAAATCACTCTGCAAAATTATACATTGAAGGTGCATTGTTGGTCAATGGTCGGAGGTGAATCTGCCTTGGCACCTATCTCTGACCAAGGGATGATCACCTGGAATTCTCCTCACTTTCCGAGTGCATTCAAAAGTTTGCAACACCAATTGCAGTTTTGAAATTCGACCAAAAATGCACCTTCGATCAAACTGATGTATTTCACATTCACCCGTTTTGTCTGTTTCTGACTTTTGTGCTGATCTTTTTGAAATGGCCATAAAATAAAAAATCAACAATGGATCAACCTGAAAATTCTTATACATTTCTATAATGAACCAAATTTTGATGCCAAGGAATCAAAATCACCAAAAAGTGCATCATTCCATCTCAGGCTCAAAACTTTCTGAATGCCTTCCGTATAATTATTACTTCATTCTATTTTTTTTTATTGTGTTTTTGAATTTCATGAACCTCTCTCAATTCGTTCAACCATTCAACCAGGCACATTCACATGGGACCATCAAAACCACATCCAGTGATCAGCAAGGAATGGAATAAATTTATGCCATCGGCCAAGGATCAGACAATGCTCAGGCACAACGAACTGGCAAATTCAAGGAAGGTTGACGGAGACTTGATAGACTGGATTGAATCATTGGTTTCCAGGTTCGAGAGCAGATTTTTTATTTTTTTCAAATGTTAAGATTTTTGTTGCACAGGCTGGAAAAACCGTCACAAGTAAACATCACAAGTAAACAAGGTTTTCAGTATACACAATGACAACCGTCAATGGTTTTGAGACTAAATTTCTAACCGCGGTAACGAACAATCTCTCAAATCTCCAAAATACATCATTATACAGAAATGAAATGAAATTTCAATGCATTTTTTTTTTTTGAAGTTTTGCCGTTTCCAAGATTTCAAACCGCAATCCGAATTGAAAGGTGAATGCTCCACAATCAATCCACATCGAAATGCCCTGATCAAGTAGCATTTTACATTAATGTGACATCTTTCGTACCTTTCATCTACAGACATAAAAAGTGCCACAAAATGCACAATTCATCCAGGAAGCTTTTAAAACTTTGAGATTGGAAAGAATGCTAGACTCAGATGGACAAATAGTCTAGTTCCGTGTCACCGGAAACCTATCAAGTGAAGGTCTCAGCCTTTCGAGTGCATGAATGAAGAGACCCGTTTTGTCTCATGCAAGCATACATAATCCCGGGGAGAAGTGCTCCGTAATAGCATTAATCCGAGGTTGCGGGTGTAATTTTCACCATTTACTTCAATGCTAAAAATTATACTCGTACCTGCAATTATACCTCGGATTAATGCTATTCCAGAGCACTTCTCCCCGGGGTAAGATTTCAAACTGGCAAACAACAAAAATTTCCTCCTGCAATATCATTTTGAAACAAGCACCAATGGATATTTTCCGCTAACTAGTCTCTCATCGAGCATTTTAGTTCATCTTTATTATTCTTTCCCATTTTTCTTTTTCTAGATTTTACAGCATAAACTCCCTCTGTTATTCACTGGAATTGAACAGGGCCGGTTTTGATGGCAGCCGTTTGCCACCATGTGTGACCCACCTGATGGAGCCCTGCGAACAAAGTCCTTGGAGCACAAAGTATCCGGATCCAAAATCCGAAATAAAGGGTGTTGATGCAGCAACTGGAAAATTGCTTTGAGACAGGATGCTTCTGCCATTTTGATTTTAGCCATTCTCTCATTACGCTTGAATTTGTGCTGTGATTTGTTTTTGTGTCCGCACCCGCTGTGGCTCTGGTGTTCTTTCTGGTTGGATGGCCCCGGCTATCGCCCACTCAGCGATCTGTCAACATGGAATTCCATGATTTTCCCTGACCTTTCAATGAAACCTATCAGCTATCTCAACAGGTATGGGTGAAATTTGAAATTTAATTTGGAAGTTCCCAGCCAATTTTTTAGGAACATAGACATTCCGCATGATAGGACAAATTTTCCATTTTTACAAGACGTTTTGGTCAGCTTGGGTGGTCAGCACAAAATTGACCTTTTCGGCTTTAAAGACTCTAGCGTTTAAAGGGCACCACCTTATTTCCTCACCGCCAAAAATTACCTGATCTTCCGGGTATTCCCTGTTCTTTTCCCTCTCAGGATTCCTGGCAAAAATAGGCTTGTGAATTCACGGGAACAGGGCCAGTTGTGGCCTGGCCTCAAACCAGCCCAGACCGAAATCATCCGTCCACAAACGGCAAGTAAAAATCACCCTTCTAAAAGAAAATTCATGCTTTCTCTGTGGCCCGCTTAGCTTTGGTTCAGGGCTCGAATGCAATGGGACGAAGCACATAACAATGCTAACAAAACAGGAACTCCAGAATCACCTTCACTTTCGAATGATTATTGTGACAGCTTCTTGGTCGGTTTACTGTAACAACTTGATCATCGATCAATATTTTATGCTTTTATTGCTCTGATTTGTGCCATATTTTAATGTGAATTTTATTGTGTGTGATCGTTTCATTCAATGATTTGTAATTTGCCCAATTTTTGTGACTATTTTTTGAATTAAAATGTTCCTCTTTTTAACGTCTCCAGGATTTTTCTTTTCGTGCAAGATTGCGGAGGGTTTATGCCTCTTCAAGCAAGTGGAGTGGCTCCTCATGAGATATAAGGCCAGAATTCAAAAACAGTGCAATAGGTTCTGATGCTGATTTCAAATGGAAGTGGCCACAAAGGTCTGATGGTCATCCTGAACGTGCTTTTTCCTGGAATTGGTTGGGTGTGGTGGGCTATGCAACTTTTTACGTAGAGTTCACTGTCAGTTACCGCCTACATGTGCTGTGTGCTGACGCCTAACGACCGCTTTTTGTCGGGGGCCATGCTGGAAGCTTAACGTGCGAGTTGTCTCCAATGGTGTTGATTTGGGCTCTGATTCAACAAACTGTTCCACTGAAATTATTTCACCCTCGCAACTGAACGCGTAAACAAAATAAGGTTCTTGTCACAGCCTCACACTTGAAGAACATTGCCTGAGAAGATAAAATATGCTTTTAGAAGATATTGTGATTGATTACCAGCCAAGCACAAGCATGTGCAGTTACATCTCAAGATGTGACTTCACAAATTAATCAGTCAGTAGACTTGCATCAATAATTATTTAGAATCTTTCAAAAGACTACTTTGGTCCAGAATCTTTAAAAAATAAATACCTAGCCACTGGGAAAAGGTTGACCCCAGCTTGACTTGTCCTTTAAAAGCCTTTCCAAAAAAAGGCTTTAAAAATTATGTCTGCCAAATATTGACCAGAGGCTTCGGTGAGCCATCCACGAGAGCAGAGATGCAGATGTGCGCAAATGACACCAAAATGTGTCCAAGGTGAACCAAATGGGTTTAAAATAAAAACATCTTCCCGCGAAGGTTCCCCCCCCCCCATTTGCTGCTGTTTTTAAGTAGGTTCGGCATCTTCGAGGCAATGGTGGCTTGTTTTCCCTGCTGATTTCTGATTATTTTATCAATACTCGTGTGATGGGATGCACAATTATCATTCTCTTGTGCTGTCAGTTTGAGGTGATCCACATCAACTTGGAAAAACTCTTCAGAGCACATTCTGCTGGTCCGATGCACAGTGCCAAGTGAAAAACTCGAACCACATAAGTTTCTGCTGTTCTGTCGACGTGTCTGAGAAATATGATAGAAATATGATGATTGCAGATTCAAACAAAAGGGTTTTGCAGAGCGGAATTATTGACGCCAAATCACAATAATGGGAAACCAATATCGATGGGTTCAAGGTTTCCCCAGAAAAAATAAAAAAAAAAAAACGAAAAATGCCAGCACATTATGAAACAATAATTTACTGGGCACTGTACAGGTTTAACGATAAAATTGAACCCTATACGGAAGGAATGGCTCCCGTTCAAGCAATGTGTTGTTGCCTAGCAACCCCAGAAAGTTTTCAGACGGTGTGGTTGTTTTGATTCAAAATTACGGGGTTGCTAGGCAACAACACATTGCTTGAACGGGAGCCCATTCCTTCCGTATAGGGCTCAATTTTATCGTTAATACCTGTACACACGAACTTCACTTGGCGGCCCTCTCTTGCCATGGATGGCATGATGGAATGTATTTGATGGAGCTGGTCCGCTTCCGACAGACGCTGGTGCAGATCTTTCATTTTTGTGCAGAACGAAGCACATCCAAGAAAAATAATTGTGAGTTCTTGCTTCCACTAGGTACTTCTGTGAATCTGATATCTGACTGAATGTTTTTGCATTGAGTCGGATGAGAACAGGAACTGGACGTTTTCTCAACGTCTCAAGTGAAGCATCTGCACAATGGTTGCATTTTCTCCTTGCAAGCGGAACAGGCTACGCATCACGCGAGATCTTTAAAGTTTCACCTCATGGGTGCATCTTTTGGCGAGGAATTTTACAAGTTTGTGTCATGCATGACCTTCGTGTGATACCTCTCATTACAATGGACCCTGGTTTAAGAAAACTCAGAAAAACATTTTCTGGAGATCTGTTAATCACAAATGTGCAAAAAGTACAACTGCAAGTAATTGCAACTACAAGGACCAAAAAATGCAAAGGACTAATGTCCCACAATGAAAATCATCAAAGGCAGGCTACAACTAGATTCTCATCCAGGACAAGTCCACACATATTTATTACATCGAAACCCATCACAAAATTGAGGAAAAACAACCCATTCGTTTTCACAAATTATTTAACGATAAATCTAGCTTTGGCGATTTAACAAAAAAAATTGTTGAATTTCCAACACGAAAGGCACTAACTACATTCTAAAATCTGACAAAAATATCTCCTAAATAATTTCGGATTTGTTCCTAACCGTAATAATTTCTGTTTGGACCAAATTAGGTATTATCGTCCCTAATTAATTTCTCAACAATTCATGCCTAAAATGTTTTTTTCTGTAGGTATCTACATTCCTGCACCAACCCAGCAAGCACCCCACTCCTTTGTATGTATCATGACAGTTCTTTCCCGGTTGCACGTATGGCCAAGGTGAAACAGCAAAACGGATAGAATACACAAATTTGGTTCTGCAGGACCTAGCCATTCAGAATGAAATTTTGTTAGGCGAAAACAGACAACAATAACTTCGTGACGAAACGTTAAAAAATTACGATGCTTCTGATGTTTCAAACACACCTGGACCCTGGCAGAGCCGTAACATCGTGCCGAAAACAGAAAACCCTCACTCACTGTGCACAATTATTCTATCCAAACAAAAAGACCTAGACTCGTGGCACTGCCCATAATTATATTTACCCACCAAAAAGGTCTCCAAATTTAATTTGGGTAAATTCAAAAAACAATCCCTTCAGTGTGAGAACTTCAAACAATCATGGCTAAAATACAGTAGGTGGAGATAATAATTACAAGGTCACAATAGCAATGCTAAATAAATCAAATATTTAAAAGAATAGACAGTTTTTCAGACAAGAATGGCAAATGTCCACTGTTTAAAAATGTGCACAATACACAACCAGCAATTCTGCTTCCAACCAGAACCAGATGTCTTGCGGACTTAGACTTACAAACTTCATTGATCCGAGCTAGACTTTGGTAATCCGGCGGAAATTTCGCCTTCAATTCCGCACTCGTCACGACCCCTCAGTATCTTGAAGAAACCGTGGTCGCCCCAGTCGGTGTTCCAAGAGTTGGCGACAAGCCAATACGGAATGGTGGTCTCAACACCCCATCCGATGATTTTGATGGCATGTCCACCCAAAGCAGATCCACTGACATGCTGGTACACACCTGAGCGGGAAAGGGAGTTACAGAAGTTTTGACAGATTAACAAAATTTCCTACCTGGAAAATTTGTCAGAACAAATGCCTGGAAATCTCGACAGATTAATAGGTACAATGTGTCCCACAAGCAGTTTGCAAAACCTCGAGGGCAGCTTCCTGTGACAATAATTCCAAGATGAAAATGCAAATTGACGTTTTGTCATTAATTCCCCGGAAGAAAAAAAATGTGTGACCCACACTGGAAAATTCAACATTTCGAAGGCACGAAAATTTCCTGTAAGCGAAATATTGTAAAGCAACAAAAATCACAAAAAAAAAACGAGCAACAGCACACAGAGCATATCGTACTGTCACTATCTTTGATGTCAAAAACCATTTTCAGATGTGCAAAAGTTCAAGTTGATTTTACCATTCGGTACATTTTTGAACTTCAATGTTGCTCAGCAAGTTCCAAAAGCAGAGCTCAAACTTGGTGGGCGCATGTACAGAACAATAAATACGAGTTTGTCCTAAATTGAGTGACAGAGTTCGAAATTCAAAACAAGGCAAAAATTTGGCACATGAATAAAAATGAGGCAGGTAATGATCCAAAGTGCCTCCTGTGACTCCATTTCCAACATTACCTACTTGATGTTTGACCATCACGAGTGAAAATAAACTGCCAAAATGCATGGAAGGAGTAAAAAAAAATAACAAAATTCTGGGTGGTGTTGGTAACTCATTTTTTTACATGTGGGCCACATGCTAACCTGATTTGTAGAGCAGAAAATCTTCGTAGACCGTAAATGCAGCTTCTACTGGTCCATTGGTCATGATCTCTTGCTGAATCTGCTTCTCATTATTCGAAATTGAATAAGATGACTTTCCTGGAATTAATTGCAAAGCAATGACCAAGCCTCTACATTTATTAGGTTGGTAGGTACCGACAAGTTGTCATTCCAATGATGCACCCACAAAGGCACAAAATGTCATGCAAATGAAATTCATTCTTTCATGACCAGCATGAAATATAGTCCTCTGTTCCAAGTTTTTGCATTCTCTGGGTATGTTTCTACAATAAAGTGATAGGTATGTACGTACCTACCAGTTTCAAAGAACAGTATGTGCCTACCTGGTATTTATGTGGTGACAAGGTGATGGAAAAGTACCAAATCAATGCATAGGCACCACGAACATAAAACATGGATAAAAAATGCAACAAATGCACGAGTTCGAAACTGATCTCTTGGTCATTGCCAGTAGGAGTCTCCGAGCAGCAGAGCAGAGACCAGAGATCTGTTTTGAACTTGTGTTGAAAAAGACCCACATCCGCAGTGTAGAAATGAGGAAATTTTCAATATTTACCAACCGTTAGCGACCTAGTCATTGCATTGTTTTTATCCAGTTAGAAAAGTAGCTGAAAATGCACCACAAACCACAAATTTGTGATTTGGCAAAATTTGTGATCACACATTAGGCTTGTTTTCTGGGCAAATCAAACCGATGTTGAAATGAATGTGCCAAGAGGTCAATTTGCAATGGCAATTCAAAAGCATTTTTCATTTTAACTTGGTTTTGCATGTGTACAAAATATTTTGGCATGAACAAAGGTAGGACTACTCGCTGCTGCAAGCTGTGTTATCAAGGCATAAAACTCCCAACAATGTTGTACAGCCCTTTCCTTTGAAATTGGCCTGTCCTGTACAGTGATGCAGCAAACAATGCATTGGTTCAAGACAGTTTTTCATTGTTAGTTCGGTCATGATTTACATGGCCTGTTGCAGCTGGCCCCCATTTTCCAGACATTTGCATAATTTGCATGCAGTGTGCCACGTGGTTGGAACAGACTTTCAACCCACTGGTAGCTTTCATTGTTTACAGGACAACTTCGAAGGAAGGCACTATACACTTTGGATGCCTGCCAAAAGACCAGATGCAAGAAAACAACATCACAAAGCAACTCTTACCATAATGTAAATCACTCTTGTATTCCATGGTATAGCCAGATTCACAGGTCTTTTCACATTTCGGTGTGGATGCAGGATCTTTACAAGCTGGCCTTGAGCCATTGGAATGGTGTTCACATGGTTCAAATTCATATGGCTGACATCCCTTTAATTAAATAGAACAGGAAATGGAATGGCATTAGGTATGTTTGGCAAGAATCAGTTCGTTCAAAACATAAAAACCCTCATAATAATTCTAAGTTTGATGAACCTTGCAGATGCCAGGACAAGCATTGGGTTGGTGGTATTCATTCTGCAAAATTGAAGTGAAAAATAATTCAGATGTTCATGTGCCAGGCATGCCACGCATCCTAGCCATATTTAGTCCCGAGTCACCAACTGCACTGTGAAAAAGCAATAAAGGCAAGAATTTCGGTAATCCCAAAGTTCCAATATGTGTAGCAGCTGTGTGCCAGGTAAATAATGATTGTAGGCATGCCATAAAAGAAACATGGAAATTATTCCCTAAAACGAAAACAAGCTTTGACATTGAAAAAAGGATTCCGGATAGTTGGGGCTTATTATAGGAGAAATGACAGAAGTTATGTCTTACCTGGTGGGAGTTGAATGGTCCACCACTAACGATGCCATTGTGAACCCAATAACTCCAGGCAGCACCTGGAAATCCACCAAAACATCCAAAGCCACAACTGTGGCAACAAGAGACCAGATTCTCTGATGAAAATCTAAAGTTCTGCGTTCCATTTGAATGAATACAGACACGATCTGACATGGCTTCTACAGCACCAAATGCCTGCAAAAAGTTTTCAAAAAAATAAACTTCAGAAGATCTCCCAATTATTGGCATAGGCCATTGGATCCAGACATTCCAGACTTTACCTGCTGCAAGGAAATGAATTTGCCATCTTCATCTATGGTCTAAAATCTTCACAAAGATGACTGCAGGTTACAACCGTGCCGGCCTAACATAATCAATACAAGTGTGCTTTTGACGCACGATCATATCACATAAAAAATGAGAAAAGAGATCATGCCTACCTACTTCACGTGAAGATGAACATCAGGTAAATCATAAAGCAGTTAGAATCACACCGTATCAATAATTATGTTCAGATGAAGCGGAAGCCTCCCCCTCACCCCTCTCGATCGCATTTTTCCACAGTTAAACATGAGTAAACACTGCACTAGAAAGTGTTCATTTATCCAACATTTGACATGCAATGAAACAATTTCAATTATTATTGACAGGCTTTTTGCCATATAAGCAAGCAAAAAGGTGTGAACACTGAACTGCCATGGTTTTCATGGCACTCCCATTTATCTGTGGTTTCTATTTATATTCAATTATTGTTTCCATGAATGTTTTTCATGCTCCATTTATGGCCATTGAAAAATTGAAAATGCGGGCTGGAATCTGGAATGGTTGCGATGATCAGAGGTAGGATACCAATCAAACTTTACAACTTGTTTTCCATCATCCCTGACAATGGAACTGTTGGGTGTTGGCGGTGTTCACTTCTGCCACATGGACTGATGATGGCGCAAGTGTAGCACCGAAATCGATTTCCAAAGTTAGTTTTATTGTTTGTCCTGTTCTTAAGTAATTTGTGGCAGAATTTGTGGCAGCCCTAAAAACCACTCATCCATGACAATGCTAGAAAGACATCAGCTACATTTAGCGTGGATATCAGCTACACATAGGCCTAGTGAAACGTCACACACCTCAAATTGCTTCTGAGATCTGAATTGTGTCAAGTTCATCTTTTATTTTCTGTGAACATGCAATCTCCAAGTTTCCATGCCTTGTTATTGATATCAGCTTGGTATGTTTGCAGCAGGGGGAGATATGCCTTATGAGATCATATCCGTGTTATTTGCATCACTTTTAAATTCAACTCATTGGGTTTGGGTATAGGCCACAGCAGAACTTACCGTGGGGAGTTCAAGTCGAGGTTTAATTTGCGCCCAGGCTAAAATGTGGTCCCCTGCCCCACCGCGTCGGAAAAATGTGAGGCAGGGGGTCAAATTTATTCCTCGGCGCAATTTAATCCCGACTTGAACTCCCCACGGTTAAATATGAAAAATAAATACAAAACTCCTCGAATATGTAAACGAAGCACATTTGTGCTGCCAAAACGTACCCAACATGATCCACATGACCCTTGATCTCTAAGCTCTTTGATCGTGGGGCAATGCGGCCACTGTGCTCGTGAGTCAAAGGAGACTGGAATGTTTTCATTCTGGACTGCGTGAAGAAGTACAGGTTGCCGATAAAAGCGAGAGTCGGGATGAACACCCATCAGACCTCTGATGTAGTTCCAAGAAATATTTTCATCGAAGTTTCGACCTGCCTGTTGAAGAAAAATGAGATAGGTAACAACAACCTTCAAGATATCCTGGCCTCTGCGCATGCAAAATAAGAACCTCAGCAAACGGGATTAATAATATTGTGACCAGATGGGTACAAGGGCACATGGACTGGACAGGTGAATATAAAGTTTTCTGTCTGACAAGAATTTGAAAAACTGCTGCCTAGGATTTTACGAACTCCTTTCACAGAGCTCTTTGTGCAATAATAATTATTAAAGACCCATGCACTGACCAGGAACTACTGACAAACAGCTGATTCACAGTGGTGCCAGTCGGTGCCAATTCGGTACACTGGAAATTGTCTTAAAATGCAAACAGATGACAGACTAAGCAATGGAAGATTCTACTGGCTTTGTCTTTTTGCACCAATTAAAATTAAATAGGTACAAGCAAATGGTCGGGGTAATACCCTGTTTCCACACAATATTTAATGCTCATTAAGTGCGCGAATATCATTAACTTCTCTCAGTGGAAACACGTTCGTCAGTAAGTAGGTTGTTAATGATCATTAACTTTTTGGGCTTAATGATCATTAAGTGCGGTGCGTGGAAACAGGAAATCCGAATCTCATTAGCCTAATGATCATTGGGAAGCTCATTAACTTTAATTATTTTCAGATAATAATTAAGTACTTTCCCTTCCTCATTAGCGTTGACTAGTTGAGCTCAGTGTCCTGTGCAGCTGTTGTTTTGCTGCATATTCACATTTTCCATGCCATGCCATTTCAGTTGAGACAGAGAAAGGACAGGTCAATGATCCTAATCTCACATATTTTTAATCATTAAAATTTCAATTCCAACGGGCTTTTTCACTGCTCATTTCTTTAACTTGTTTTTCCTTTGTTTTTTGATGCTTCATTTGTTTCAAAATTTATTTTAGTCTTTATTTTTGGTGCCGTTTTTGGCATGGGCCCACGGTGCCACTGGTTCCGCGGATACGGTAGCCACCTACGCCACTGTAACAGGCATTGGAAATCAAACTGATCACAGCAGTGGAAACTAGGACGACATCTCAAGGTGCTCACAAGCAGACTGGCAGAAAGTCGTTATGGTCCCTGGAGCAAAAAAAATTAAACCAGGTGCCGGCGGATCCCTGAGAGCTTTTTTTGTTCTCCAGCCATATTCTCGTCCTGGCGGGGTGTCGTGCATCTCTGGAGCATTACTCTGTACCCTAATGGAAACCATCTTTGTAACATTTTACGGTTTAAAGCGATAAAATGCACACCTCAGGGGGAGAACTGTGGAAGACTATTTTTGTGTCATTTTGAACATGCGCAATGCATTTTTTTTAGTTTTTTAGAACCTTGGATGGAAAGGAGAGGCATCTAATCTCACTATCAAGTGGCTAGCAGCCCATTGCCAGGATTTGGTCTAGCCTTCATGCATATCATGATTTTTTATTTAAAATGCCCAAGGATTTTGCAAAAACAGCTGAAAAGTGCGGGTAATGGCAAATATCACAGCGACATAGGCATGCTTCTCTCCACGTGAAAAATGTCCACTTTCAGGATAAATACTTAATGATAAAACAATTTCTTTCAACTGTTGCGAAAAATTTAGATTAGGTCGGGCGAAAAATTTAGATTAGGTCGGGAGGTACATAATTTAAATAATTTTATCTTCATTTAATTTAAATTAAAGCCTTTCGCTTAACTCGGGTTGGAAGAATTGGGCAGAAGGACATGTTGTAACTTGCACTATTTTGGTCATGCACCGAAACACAGTGACAAAACTGTGGTCAGGACCAAAAAGTGCTACATGTCACTCGCGGGATGAAGAATCGCGTATGCCAATTGATGAGTTTGTCGTTAAAACTGTACAGGTTGATTTGACGTTCTCCACTGATGCCAAAAACGCAAAAGTAAAAGAAAATTGAGCATGCTCATCCTCTGGACAACCACCATTTTTCCAAAGCACTTCAGTTGGAAAGTACAGATTTTTCAGTGTGCATTTAAAAGCGAGAGCATGTTTACCACTGCTGTCAATTTTCAAATGTGACTGTCAAAAGATGTCTTTCTCAATGTCTCTCCCAGTCAGTCTAAAATCATTGCCACATTTGCCATCAGAATAACTTTTCACCTCTTACGATTTCGGCTGCATATCTTTTTCTCAAGTTGAACAGAATTCATGTCTGCTTTATTCACTGCGAGTCGAAACAGAGGAGAAGTGGCATGGGGAATGTGGCCGTTAATTACATATATCTCAGGACGGTGTGTGGAAACAGCTATTTGCAAGGGTGCAACATCATTAAGTACATTCATGATGAATCTCATTAAACTCCTCGAAAAACACAGTGGAAACCGAAATGCTTAACCGGTCAAGCCCAAGCGCCGTGCATTTATGTCAGCAAAAAAAACAAACTGCGTACGAGCGACGTAGATATACGTCAAGACCGGCATGATGTGATTGTACGGACGACGTAAATAAACGTCGGCATGGGTATTCCATTTTCAAGGGATTTGAATTTAATTACGTAATATCAGCACCACTCAAAAATATTCACAGCCGGAAAGAGGAAAAAACAGCGATTTAGCAGACGTTTATTCCGCCAAAATCGGTCCAACCGTTTTCAATCAGCGCACTTTTCAAATTTCCCGCTTTTTTTCTCTCAAGTTCCTGTTTTTGGCGCCTTTTTACGCGATCGCGCGACATCTGCCGCCCGCCGAAATTTGAATATTCGGGCAGTTGAAAGACGCACGATTCAGCCGACGCTTGTTTCACGTGAATTGTTGCATTCGTTCAGAAATGGCGTCGCATTGAAATTTCCCGTTTTTTCCAGTTTTTACTCAATTTTGATGCGGTTTGAAGCGTTTTGTGGGTATCTTGGCCGTTTTTTGTGCGGAGGTGTTTTTTTTTTTTTTTTTTTTGAAAACATTAAATTATAGGCGATTTTAATGAGAAATCTGGCTTGAGTGGGCAGGAAATGCATGCATTTCCGATTTTTCCGTTTTTCGAAAATCCTTGCAGATATTATTAATTCCGGCAGGGGCGTCATTCCGTGTTTCCGAAACGCGTTGAAGAACATTTTAAAACCAGAATTCGCAATTTCGGGCTTGACCGGTTAATGATCATTAATTTTTCACCAACTAATGATCATTAACTTAATGATCATTAAGCACACTCAGTGGAAATAGGGTACCTATAAGGGAAGGAAGGAGCAAACACACTGTGCAAACAAATTGCCTGGCCTAAATAGTGTCAAAGGGCAGTTCAAAAATGTTCCTAAGATACAGCCAGATGGCCACGGTACGGTTTTTAGGTACTAGGTAGGTACCAAGAGTAGCGAGTAAAAAACTTGAACCATAAGATCCTGCCGTTCTTTATATCTTTGAGAAAACTGTCAGAAAATTAGATTTCAGATAAAAAAAAAAGGATTTTGCTGAGCTGCGAAAACTGAAAAAATGCCACCATTTATGGCACAATAATTACGAATCAATAATTTATTATGGTTATACTCAACCTCAGGTTGAATACCCCCATGATGGGTGATTTAAGGTGGACTCACGTCACGGAAATAGCAAAGACAGCAAAATTAAAAAAAAACCTTACCTTCCATGTTGTTCTCAAAGAATTGATGTGGTCAATCATTTCAGAAGATAAAGGTGCTGGATCTGCAAGACATTCCCAGGCAGATAAACAGATAAACAAAAGAAAAAGTACTGCCATGCTTTTCATTGTCACCATGGGATTCCTTGCTATGAACTTAGAAACTAAGAAAAACAAAGAGGCCAGGAAATTTAAGATGGGACAAACACAATTAGGCCTATTGCAAATCATTTGTGGAATGACCCGTAATCAGTCCTCATCGTTAATCGTTGCTGCACTCAAGAAGGTGTGTATGAGACATTGGACCCTGTGGGACATATGGGACGGGACCTTTTGGACCGTATGGGACCTTGCCAAAAATGGCATGGCCTATTTGGAACTTGTTAAGATGCCAATTTGACTCATTGAGGTCATCAAATACACGTGCAAAATGACAGATCGACATATTTCCGTGACTTTCCACCTAAATGTCACGCAGACTGGTTTCTATCATCCATAAACAAGGACACTGGACAAAGTGGAGAATATTGCAAGGCCCCGTTTGCGGGCCCGGGGTCTATCCCAATGGCTATTACGGGTCAACTAAGAATGGGGTCCAATATTTTAATGCTGCCGGGAATGTAAATCCTGAAATAAAAATATAAACAACAGGAAGGTACCTAGGTATATTTTAAAGACGGACCCACATTTTATGAAATAGCAATTAGCAATTGGACGACGGGATCGGGAAAGAACAAGCGGGTGTGACTAAAACGCTGAACCTGCTTGTCTTGCTGGAAACCAGGGATGGGTAAACGTATAAAACTCCACGTATAATACGTGCGTATAATACGCGTAGAAAACGTATAAAACCTAAAAGTCTAGTGATACCTCATTTTTTGCAGAAAAAGGTGCTCTTTAACATGCTAGCATTCTTTTCATTTCATTTGAATAAAGACAAGAATCATCGATGAAAGAAAAAAAGACAGTTAACCACTGAAGCCCGGAAATTGCTTTCAAGTAGGCCCCACAAGATTGTATTGCTACACACTACTGTAAAATATATTTTTTATGAATTTGCACTGACCTTAAGACAAATTCTGTTGCTAAATTGGCATTCCTCAATCACACCCATGTGGTTCAAGAGAGAAGTGCAGAGAAAACTTAAAATAACATTTAGGAGAAGGCAAAAAACTAACCAGACTTGGGGACCAGGTAGGTAGGTACCTAGTTGAGCAGGAAATGGTGGAAATGAGAAAGTGTCAAAAACCAATCTCATATTTGGTCTCCTTTTGAAACCCCCATTTAAAAGGGAAGCTTGTACCAAAACGAAGGTGGTGCCAGATATCCTGACTGCTGGATTCTATTCCATCTGAAGTTGCCTATCCTAACTGATAGGGCCAGTTCAATATTCCTACTCCGATTCCCTTCCTGGTCTGAAGGTCTCGAGGCCCAGATTTCAGGTAGGCCTGTCTGCAGAAAAGAAACTCAGCAGTGACAGCCAGTAAGTGGAAATCACAGACCTTTAAAACCACCTTGCTAATGCTTAAGGCATTGGGGTGAAAGCCTGGCATATGAATTCATAATAGGCATGTTCATAATAGGCATGTTCATAATAATTCATAATAGCATACTCCACAGCCATTACCTACCTCGGTACCTGTTACTTTCTTTTTATAATTCAACACGAATCAATCATCTATGCTTTGACGTTGCAAATAAGAATGCATTTCCATGAATCATTAACGAGGTGGAAAGCTCCACCATATTCATTCTGAGAAAACCCAAGCTCATCAATCCATGTTTTGATCCAGCAAAACACATTGGATCATAGAAATACGGGACTGCTGGCAGAAAATGTGGTCCAGGAACAAACGAACCAACATTGATTAAAAATGCTTGTGGCAAGATTGTGCGACTGAAAAACCTTTCATTTGAGATGAGCAGAGCACATGGCAGAAAATTTGGGACCCAGGCCTACTGTTAATGTTGGAAAAAACAACAAAAGATTGATCAAAATCCAGCCAGATGCAAGCAAGAATCCCGCTTTGGATAGGAGTGAGAAGTCTGGCATTATTTGGACAGCTTTATGGTTCATCAGCAGAGCGAGGGATTCAAGGATTTCCAATATTCTCAAGGAAATGGCAATTTTTCTCTATTTTTTCCTCGAACTGAAAATGCCCCGAACAATTTTTATGTGCCATAAGAAGGAATTGTAACTCATTGCATGCCACAGACCAAACACTACAACAATACCTCTAACACGCAAGTAGCAGTATGATGACCAAATGCAAAAGGGGCATGTAGGCTGGTGATGTCACGTTCCAGCATAAGAATGTGTCGGCCGGCACACACCGGTGGCCGGTGCCGTGGCTTCCTGCCCAGAACGTTGGCCAAGATCATTTTGAATTCTTGAACAGGTCTGGCAAATGTGGGGGGTGTTTAAAGAATTTCGACGCAGCTGCTTTTTGCAAAACAACAGTACCTACCACAGCACTGTCGTGTGTCAAAGCATTGTCCATTCTATATGCCCTCAATTCCAAATTATGAACTGGAGTGTAAAACAATTAATGTAGGTATTTATTCAAATGTTTTCAGAAGCGATTATTTTCCAAATTTCAGCACTCTAGCATCAGTGGCCCTAGCTGGGGTAGGAATTTTTTCAACTCTCATGGCACAGTCGGCCATCCTTGTGTATGTTTTCTCTGCAGGGTAACCTGTAGACATTTTCAATCTCCATCGTGTTTGGGACGAAGAGGCAATTTAGCGCAAAGGAAATGGCACTACTTACGTTCCTTGTTTTACTAGACACATACAGGCTTTGTTGCAACATTGTTGGACATGGTTATTGACAGTGATCCCATATGAAACTTTCTGAAAATTTGCCAAAAGTCTGCCGCGTGGCAAAAACTGGCAGTTGAAAGAAAGCCATCATTTCAGACAAAATACATAGGTACAACAATGCAATAATTTCTTCCGTTAATATTCCCGTGGTTATAAGCAGTGGTTGGCATTGTGAATGGATCAGCAGGCGATACGACCATGCAGAGAGGTTAAAAACAGTCACAGTTTTTTTTCTTGCGTACTTTGTTTTTTAACCTCTTGACGTGGTGGTATCGCCTGCTGATCCAAAGCCATTAGTGTATTTTAGATAAACAAAAATCTAACATGTAATTTGATCTGTTATTATTATCCCTTCAAGTATTTTCGGCGAAGACTGGCATTAAACCAAGGTGGGAAGGACAGATTTCTCATTTTTACTGGTTCCCTCTTTGGGATAAAGTGTTCAATGGTCAAAGTGCAAATTGTCTTGAACTCAGTCCAGAGCTGGTCAACAACAGGATCAAGATTGCAGAAGTCAAGGATAGCAAAGTCAAGTAACCTATCCACTGCATCTCTGTCATATTTGTCAAACTGGTATGTGTGGCCAAGGTCATTTTGGAATGACGGGAGGGAGGGTGGTGCACAACAATCAACCTGGAAGCAGGCATTTATCATAAGATGGTCGCTCATACCTGCGAAAGCTTTAATTGATACAACTGTCGATTGGGGACAATGAAAAATGAGATCAATAGCTGTGCCAATGGTCGGCAAAAGCATGTCTGTGGGACGAGTAACAATATTCACAACTTGGTCCAGAGAAAATCTGTCACACAGGCGCTGCAATCCCTCAGGATATACACAGTCTGATGGGCAAGGAAGGACATTGAGATTGAAGTCACCCATGACAAAATCGGCGAACTGCTGCCCAGTGCATGTGATTGCAAACACGGAGTGATTGCTGCCAGGAACTCCAAGTAAATTGCTGTAAAGCAGTGAACAGACTCACTGGGTGGCCTATATAGTAGTAACAGATAAGCAGGGGGGAAAGAAAAACCCAGAGAG
This sequence comes from Sinentomon sp. SZTP_YWyxl, assembly GCA_030068105.1. Classification (NCBI taxonomy): domain Eukaryota; kingdom Metazoa; phylum Arthropoda; class Protura; order Sinentomata; family Sinentomidae; genus Sinentomon; species Sinentomon sp. SZTP_YWyxl. Next base: position 7,029 of record JASGXE010007313.1, on the reverse strand, counting down.
ATTACAATAAATTCGAGTGTTTCACTACTGTGGGCTGCAGGGAATGTTTTACTCCAATGAGCACACCCCCACCTGTTCTAGAACGGTCCCTACGAAAGACTGTATAACTTTTGGGAAGGATGTCATTTTCCACGCAGGAACCATCGAGCCAAGTCTCTGTAACAGCCACACAATCAGCATCAATCGAATCAAGAATGGGCTGTAATGCATAGCGCTTAGGAAGGATGCTGCGAGAATTAAAAAGCAAAAATGAAAGGTTGAACTTGATACTTTTTGTTAGTAGGGAATATTTTGTTGTGACAAAGATCCAATGGGTGAAGAAGAGGCTCATCAACAGGTGGTGCATCAGGAAATGGGCCAGAAGTTCTCGCGCCGAAGCGGTAAGTAGATCCTTCCAGCCCATTTCCATCAGCCCCACTGCTGAATACGGTTGTGTCAATGTCAACAACGGGATGCATCAATGGCCTAAAAAAGAATTGATGGAGCGAGTAAGCTGGCTTGCTACTCTTTGAGCTCCAGTTTCAGAATAGTGTAAGCCATCACCAGAAATAGCAGATGACTGGATGGAACGAAGATCCAGAAAGTTGACATTGACGAGATTTTGGCAAAAGGAGGACAAAGCATCGTTCAGCTTGGAAATTTTTAGTTTATGAAGGGATCATGCGGCCTTGGGGGAATGGAGCAAATATTCATGTTAAAATTCATTCCCGGGTTACCTAGGCAGGCAGTTGCATTGAGGTCGTTTATGAGCCTGGTGAGAGACAAAAGAACCTGGGGGGCAGTTGAATGAATTATGTCGATTTCCCCGATGACAAAGTTGACTAAAAGGCGGTTACAGCTACCCATGCTTTGTAAGCATTGCTGAAGAATGGGATGCACCCCATGAACATCTAGGCCATCCCTCCACCTAGTAAATCTGGAACATGCTCCTACCTTGTCAAAAATGGGAACAGACGTTTTAAATTTGAGTTTCCAATTGAGATGACAACATCCCTTTTTGGCCTATCACTATTGGTGGAAAAGGGGGTGACAGGGACAGCCTGATGCTGCCTGTATGGGTCCTGGGATAAAGAGCCATTTTTTCTGGCAGAGCGGATAGGTCTCGCATTTCTCGCAGGTATGCTTCCAGTTGGACCTTCCGCAGTCAGCCCTGCAACATGTGAATGAGGAGCTGATGCTCCTGACTTGCACAGCTCCAACACCTGCGCTTTGAGAATGGAGATGTCAGCTGCTATGGATGGACAAGGTGGTGGTGGTGGGGGTGCTGGTGGAGACTTGGGCTGTGCAGCTCCAGCATCTCTGCTTTGAGTTTGCAGACTTCGGCCCTGAGTGTAGCCACTTCAGCTCTATGTGGGCAAGGTGGTGGTGTGGGCGGTGGTGGTGGAGATTTGGGACTGCTCAGCTCAAGCATGTCAGCTTTAAGGTTACAGATTTCGGACCTCAGTGAAGCCACTTCAGCTGCAAGGGTGCACAGCTTGCAAGTGTATGGCAGGGCACCTGCATCCTGAAAGGACACAGACAGACCAGATGATTCAAAGGCGATCCATTGGGAACACTGATCGCACATGATCCATTCATCCGTGTCGTAAGCAGGGTTGGCCTTCGTCTTTTTCGATTTGTTGGCAGCAGGAATTGTCGATTTTGGTTTGGGAGTTGAGAGACGGGTTGGAGTTGGCCCTGGATTCTGCTCAACATCACCACAACGGATCAACAGGAGCAGGAAAATGCAAAAACTCAAGCCAAGGGACGAAGTGTTGTGGCCAAAAAACTTAGTAATTTCATCAAGAGAAATGGGCCCTTTTAAGAGGACTGAAAAATGGGAAGGAACCAAAGAATATTTTCTGAACTTGGATTTTTTGTGATGATGGGTGGCTTAGTGCCAAGCCCCAACGAAAAATAACTGGATCGGGATCGGAGGTGAATGCAAAAAAAAAAACAACAGAATCCAAAATGAAAAGACGACATTTGCCACTACGGCCATTTCCGACCCCTTCGCAATGAAACAGCCGCCTGTCCTGCAGGTTAAGGTTCCAGATCATAAAAAGCGACTGGCTCCACAGAACAGATGACTACTTCACCACAAAAACGTCAGGAACAGCACAAAAAAGAAATCGAAAAACTGAATTATGGCTCAAACCGTGCTGGCGGCCATGTTGAATTTTTCGAATTCGAGCGCATGCAAATTTTCCGAACCGTTCACGTCGGCGGCTGGGAGCAGAATGATCGTTTCCTGCGATCGTTATCATTTCCGACAACTTATTCAGGTTTAATTCCTCCTACACTGCACTGAGTTGTGAAATAACTTCAGAATTGAATTCCTTGTTAAATTCCACCCTCGAGTCATGTGTCACACATGTAAAATTTTTGCGCACGTATAATACGTACGTATAAAACAATTTTATACGTACGTATAATACGACGTATTATACGTAGAAAACTCGCGTATAATACTTAAGTATTATACTTACCCATCCCTGCTGGAAACCTGCTTGTCCTGCTGGTAATGGTCAATTGGGTCAGGTTATTGTTTGTTAGATTAGGTAATCCTAACCTAAACTAACCTCACCTAACCCTGACCATACCCGTCCCTCACCTGGCCATTACCAGCAGGACAAGCACGACAAGCTAGCAGGACAAGCAGGTTCAGCGTTTTAGTCACTTCTAGAACAAGCTATCACTGTAGGTAGGTGGTATATCGTTGACCTTTCTTCAGGCCCATATCACCCGCGCCGATCAAAACATGATGGCAAAAAACGGTAGGATGCAATAAATAAACAGATATCTAAAATGACCAGCAACGAACAACCGAGCTGTCAAGTTGAGATGGCTTCCCCACTTTTCAGAAAAGCAACGAAGTCAATGCACTTTTATTGATGGATAGGTATTATTCCTGATCCTGACTGGGGAGTGGGGTGTTCCTATCCATCATCCATTAGCACAGATCCTGAGGAGCGCACATGATCCCTCCAATATTTTTAGTCGTGAATTGTCCCACCAAGAATTTTAGTTATGAATTTTCTGCGGCAAAGATGAATTTTCTGACTAAATGAAACGCTGAACCTGCTTGTCCGCTTGTCGTGCTTGTCCTTGCTGGTATGGCCAGGTGAGGGTCAGGTGAGGTTAGGTAGGTAAGGATAACCTTATCTAGCAATAACCAAACCCATTTGACCATTAACAGCAGGACAAGCAAGTTTCCAGCAGGACAAGCAATGCAAGCAGGACAAGCAGGTTCAGCGGGTGGTCCATGAAAACCGGACAGCCGGACAGGACCACCGGACCGACCCGGACGGGTTAGGTTAGATTAGGTTAGGATAGACTATCCACCAAACCTGTCCGGGTCGGTCCGGCGGTCCTTTCTGCCTTTCCGGCAGTCCTGTGCCTGTCCGGCTGTCCGGTTTTCAGGGACCACAGCGTTTTCGTCACACCCAACAAACACACCGCTTTCTCCGAGTTCACCAGCCGACAGAGATGCACTGGGCACATATGGAAGTTTTGAGGTCAGAGAAGCTAGAGCTAAGATTGGATACTTGGCAAGGTTGCAATACATGGATCGGGACCGGTTTGCGAAGAAGGTTTTCGTGTATGTGCAGGCAATGAGTAGTGGAACATCATGGCAAAAACGGATTCGTCAAATTGAAAGGTGGAAGGGTACATTAGGGTGGGGCAGGTACATGGATCTGGAATCCGAGAAAGAGTGTGTACGCAGAGAAAGGAGAGAGATTGAACAGGAGCAGTGGCATCGGTGGAGAAGGGAAGTGTCACAAAAAAGCTCACTGACTGGGTATTCTGCAAAGGATCAAATGAGTTGGGATGGAATATATGATGGTTCTTTTGGCAGCGACTTGTTATTTCGGGCCAGGGTAGGTGCTCTAGAAACTGCGAGACGGTTGCGTTGGGTGGATGGGAAGGAGGAATGCAGGCTCTGTGGGGCAGAGTCGGAAGACTTGTGCCACATATTCCTGTGGTGCAAGTCAATGATTGAAGAGAGACGTTTTTCTGGGTGGATGGATGTGGACAGGGGCGTTCACAAAGAGCAGGAATGGGCACTTGTTCGTGAGCGACTGGGAATAGGGAGGGAGAAGGAATCAGACCAGTGGGTGGAACATGCAAGCAATATCTCGTGAAGTGGAAGGGAAAGGTTTCTGCGGCCTAGCACTGAGGGTGGTTGGAGATTTTTTGTTTTTCTTTATCTATTTTTTCGGATCCGATCTGGTGCATTGCCACGGGGTTGATATACATGAGGTTTGGGAAAGGGTCGGGGACCCACGCCCAGACCTAAGCCGGGAACCTGCCCGGAGACGGCGGCCCATGTTGGCGGCCCCCCACTGCGTGGTCAGTGCAAAACCGTTTTCACGCAGCTGGGAAGAGGGAGTGTGCGTACTGCTGGCGAACGCCGCTGGTGCTTCCGTGACTCCCTGCGCTAGTTAACCGAGCTTATGCCGGACAGCGCTCTCGCCGCGTGACTGACACAAGGCGAACCATTCCCCCGTTGTAGTGCACTGGAAAGGGGAAGTTCTCATCTTTATTTCATTTGGTTCCTTTCTTACATTTCTTGTTTCTTGTATTTCTTTTCTTTTTATTCTTTTTAAAGGCTGCCTCTTTTGAGGTTGCTTTGCTTCCTTCCTTCATCCTTTTTTCTCGTTTCTTTTTTCTCCTGTTTTAGAATGTCAAGGTGAGCAGTTGGATGAACTGTGGTGACGGATGTCTGATGAGCTCGGGAGATGACGCGGAGTGAAGGACGAGGGAGGTGTTGGTGATGATGATAACCTAGCCTGGAGGATGATTGATCTGACGCTGAGCCGATGAGGAAGGATTTAGCCAAGATTCAGAGCTAAGTTTTTCTGTTTCTCTTTCATTCATTTTTGTCTTTCTTTTTAGGTAGGTAGGTAGGCCTAACTTTAACTTATCTTGGATTCCAGGGCAAGAGGAGCTTTGAACATGTTTGTGAAGGAGCAGTCTCGCTGTGGTATTTCTATAATGTAGGTTGGATTTGTGTTGCGCTGGGGTTCTGTGAGTGAGTGAAATGTGTTTTTTTTTCAATGGTGTTTTGTCTTTTTATTCGAGAGTAAATTTTGGGTTGTGGGTTTTTGCCGAAAAGAAGGCATCATACCTTACGTCTTGTCTTGTCTTGTCTTGTCACATTTGATTTTTCGACTAAAACTGAAAACTGGTGTGAGGTTTTCGGGGTGTTCCCCCAGGGCTTCTTTTCGCCCACATCAACCCATTCACACTTTGCGCCTTGCGCACAAACTCATCACACTGGCGCCATTCATACCAATCATTCACCATCCCTCTCCACTGGTGTTCGGTTCCCCTGTGTGTGTCTGTGGCTTTATTGTGTTTCTGTAACTTGCCGCCACTCTTGGACGGACTATGTGTTCTTTAACGTGCACATGGTGAATTGAACACGGGACCACCTTCTTAAAGTCCCTTCCGAAGGACTAGACGACTTGCCACTCTGTCTCCCTTTCTGTCACTGCAGCCAGAATGGAGCGTGACCCAATCCACAAATTCCGACTGTGGCGGGAATCGAACCCACAACCTTCGGATTTGGAGTCAGACCAGCCAACCAACTGAGCCACTGTGACAGACTTTAAAACTAAACTTTAAACTTGTGTAAGGTTTTCGGGGTGTTCCCCAGGGCTTCTTTTCGCCCACATCAACCCATTCATACTTTGCGCCTTACTCTGGCGCCATTCATACCAATCATTCACCATACCCACACTGGTGTTCGGACCCCTGTATGTGTCTGTGGCTTTATTATGTTTCTGTAACTTGCCGCCACTCTTGGACGGACTAAGTGTTCTTTTACGTGCACATGGTGAATTGCACACGGGACCACCTTCTTAAAGTCCCTTCCGAAGGACTAGAAGACTTGCCACTAAGTCTCCCTTTCTGTCACTGCAGCCAGAATGGCGCATTCTGTCACTGCCCAGCCAATCATCGGCTGCATATTTTTTTTCCAATCCACTTCCGCATGCGCGTCTCTGATTGGTTGTTGGGAATTCCAGCCAATTTTAACATCCAATTTTCAAAACCTCCAAACCTAACCTGACCTAACCAAACCAAACCTGACCAACCTATCCCTATTTCAACCCCAGAAAGAGTTACGAAGCGGTGGCAAACATGCCAAATGGCAAAATGCGGTGGCAATGCAAAAATCCCAAAAATTGATGACGTCACAATTTGAGACGACGTGATTGGCTGTTGCGAGCTCCTGGTCCGCGGAAGTGGATTGGAAAAAAAATTATGCTCATCGGCTCAGGATTCAGGCAAAGCTCTTGACAATATTGCAGCTTTGGGTTCAGGTAAAGAGTGATAAAAGGGATAAAAATTGCGGGGAGCAACGTCGAAGAATTCTCGTTGGCGGCGAGAGTGAGGTGTGCGGCCCCAGCTAGCATTTGGTGCGCCAAGCTCAAAGACCAAGCTCACGAAACACCCAAGAGCCTGATGGCGCTGGTGATTCTTGCGCCTGACTCAAAATTTTACTCTTAGTTGACTCACGACGTACCAAAACCATGAGCCAGGCACCAAAGCGACTCATGGGCCAAGTGGCGCGGGTAAATCGCGCGTCTGACTCTCGCATTTTACTCAGGGTGGACTCTGAAATGCAATTCCTGTGCCAAATCCAAAGTCCTGGCACCAGAATTACTCATGCGTCAAATGGCGCATGTTTATCATGCGCCTGATTCAAGAATCACTCCAGTTGGCACCATGCGCTTTCAGGGCATCGAATGTTCAACATTCCTCCTCTCCGACCGCCCCTCTCACTCTCGATCCTGATCCGAGATCCGAAGTGGGGACGCCTTTGTTTTCATTCCTCGACAATCCGAAAACTCATAACCAAAACAAAACACAACAAGCAAACAATTCAGTGAGATCTTGGCGGCGGGGTGGTGGGCGGCGTGTGTCAGGTTCGTCTCCTTTTGTTTGTCATTTTTAGTGCGTGGTCGAAGACTGCTCTATTGCAATAATTTCTTCAGAGACTTCGACATTTCGCCCGGTAAAATGATTTTGAAATGCACGTTG
>JASGXE010007312.1:0-66204 GCA_030068105.1 Sinentomon sp. SZTP_YWyxl | reverse complement strand
GAGAAACAAAACTGGTCGCCGTGCACTGCAAATGGGGTCATTACCCCACATTGTCGCAGCTCAAATTGTTCATACCTTATTCGGCTCGAAATGAACACAAGGCAGGATATGTTATGAACCTTTGCGGTGCAGCATTACTCCCGTGCCGGGATACCCACTTGAAGGAGTAAACGTATTCTCATTTTTACTACTCTGTCCCGAGGGTAATTTTACACTTCTCGATCACCAAGATTTTGATTGTGATTTTGCAGCAAGTGGGAGAAAACAAGATGGGAGAAAACATGTGCAAGTGACAATGGGTAGATGAGAAATAAGCAAAACGAGCATACTGTTATGCCTGAGGGCAAGTAGGTATAGTTTTCAAAATTTAGCATTGACTTTCATAATTCTTCACCTTATCTGGTTCTTTCATCATAAGCCTGGACAATAACATGAGATATTCTGGCAGATTATTGAATTTTAAAGTCACAAAGATTTTATATGTGTGACTTTTTAGGTGCGTCTTACCGTAGACAAGAATACAATCCTGAAAACAGGCCATAGCTTTTACATCCTGTAACATCAACACGGGAATTACATTTCTTGGCATCTTTCTATCCTGCGCACTTCTTCATTTTGTCGATTAAACGATTCGCAACTACTCTGGGTAACAGTTCCAAAGACCTGTTCACATGTGGGGTAGGTCAAGTTAGCGGACGCGATTTGCAGTATCTTTTGGTTGCTTCTTGGACAAAGATGTAGCCAAACCCAACCTAGCTGTCTACTTGGTTGTTGTCAGCACTGCTGCTTGGCGTCCACCCATTTGATTGTTGTCAACCAACAGCTGGCTTTCCGGCGACTAACCGCAAATTACGTCGGCGAAGTTGGTCTACTCCACATATAGGAGTGTATTTGCAACTGTAGACCAATTCTTTCTTCTTCTACTCGTATCAGCTGTAGCTGCTGTAGGCTACTCGTATCAGCTGAACGCATGTTTTGCTTTCTTTTTCTTCTTCTACTCGTATCAGCTGTAGCTGCTGTTGGCTACTCGTATCAGCTCAATGCATGTTTTGCTTTCTTTTCTGCACATTTCTGGGCTGATTTTGAGCCCATTTGGGGCCGTTTTTGGTATTTGGTATTTGCTTCCATTTAAAATGACTGATGCAACAAAATGCACCTATACTTTAGCAAGGTCTTAAAATTCTTCCATGCTATGAGAGCAGCGCTGCGCCATTCTGCAGCATTCAGTATAGTGTTTGAGTAGCTTGTTAAAATAAAATGGTTGATTTCTGACTGCCTCGTTCTCCTTTCCAGAAAAATTCTACGAAATATGTAAATTAACAAACGACATTTCTGGTTGTCATTTGCAGCCTGCTGCTTTTCTAATTCATCTTGAATCTGCATCTTGGAAAGACAGCCAAAAGATCAAAATTGCATCTTGTGCAATTTTCAAAAAAAAAAAAAAACACAATCGGACAGCTTGAAAAAATTATCTTCGTTCAAGGATTTCGCACGATGTTCCACTCCGCGTTTCTTGTTTCTGCACCTCAGATTGAATTCACACAGAAAGAAAACTCTCTCTTTCATTTCACTGATTCCTCCTATTCGGATGGGGATTACACCACAATGGAGTCCCTCACTTCGCACATTCTCTGCCCAAACCACAGAATTGCAGCAGATCAGTGCTCCCAGCAGAGGTTGAATTTGTTCCGTACTCCAAAAATGTAAATTTTTCAGTCGCCAGTGGTCTCCTCTTCTTCTTTTTTGGCTGCATCCATCGAAAAGACAAAATCCATTGCATAGAAAAACAGACCGATGATGGAACGAAAATTTCTTCCCTCTCAGTGTTGACAACACTAGCAGCTCCAATCATTAAGACACGTAAAAAGATGAATGTTTCTGCATTTCCATTAGAAATTTTTTGTGAAATGTGATAGTTATGGGTGGAACAAATTTTTGATCTCATTTCATTTTTGAAAACAATCACTTTCAATTTTTGTGTGCGTACGAACTGCAGTCTTCATTTTGAAAATATCGGAAACTTTAAGTATTCTCCAAAAGCTCAACCACTGCGATAAACACAAAAACTTCATTGACAATTTGGCAAACTCCATCGTTTTTCCTGAAGCGAACATAGCTGCAAATTTGGCACCCCAAAACTGACTTCCAATCGTGTGAATCTGTTTTTTTTCCAAAATTACTTCTCTGCAACTGAGTGAATTCTGTAAAATTGTCTACGAAAACGGAATTCGGCTCTAAATTTACGCAGTGTCAGAGCACTGTCGAAATGTCAGACAAGTCCAGGCGGAGAAACGTCACAAATTTCGGCGTCGAAAAATTTGTCTGTGAAATTCTTTGTAATTTCCTGCAAATTTCGATTTGAGATGCGTGAAAGTTCATGGCGACAGTTTTGCGAGCTTTCCTGGGTTGCACTATACTCATACAACCATATTATAATTACCTCAGTTGGTACTTTGGAAAGGCGCAAGTTACCAGTCGTTTCCACCAGATGGCCATCAAGCGATAATTAACGTTTTTCCACGAGAAAAATCCAATTTTCAAAAACTGCCCTGGCCATTTCATTCTCTCAATTTCCTTGCTGTGCACTGGAGAAATAATAAGCGCAGACGAGTGTGCTGCTTGGACGAGGTAGAGTGCCATGCCCTGCTGCGATCATTACGAGTCTTTTCCACTACATTTCAGTTTGTTCAATCGAATTTCGCGAGGGCTTTTTCCTTGGCTGGAATGAGTTTCATAAAGCAAGAAAGATTTCTATCCTCGAAACCAGAATGGATTTTAATTCAGTTTCTTGTAGCATGAGAGAGAGCACGCGTTCAGACGGCGTTTGCTGAGTGGGAGGTACGTGAGCAGATCAACAGTTTTTCTTTGCCTGGTGCATTGTCAACGAAACAATGCTCGGAAGGTTCACACTCAAAAGTCGATGCTTCACAAAATGACCGAATTAAGGTTTTTCACTTGTCGTCTCGTTCAATGTTGAATTGAATTTTTTGATCTTGTGCAAAAAAGTTTTTCTTTGCTGCGACTTCACTTGTCCCAAATAAGATGATGACCCATCATTCCCGGTATCAGCCAATCGAGAGCCAGCATTCAGCCCTCGTTGACTGACATTATATCCTGTCATTATTATCATTGACTCCATCATCCGATGGCATGTCTTGGTTTGTCCACTCAAGCGGCATCAATGTGACTTATGATAGCATCCCTTTGGTCCCAGTTAGGCTATTCCCGTAGCTCATCCAGGCTATTCCGTGTCTGTCCGCGAGTTCCGGTTTGACATAACCGCGTCTGGTTATACAACTGCGCTTCTGCGCCCATCCGCGGAACATCGGATCTCAACTTTGGCCAGATGGCCTCCTGAATCCTCAATTACCTCGACCGCTTCGTCGAATACCCAAGATAGATACACTTTCTCAATACAAAACACAATATCAAGTACCAAAAAAGTCGTACCTGATACCAATTCTTGTGCTAACGTGTCTCTGGCACAACCTTGAAACTTGCACACTGCTCTTCCACTACATCGACTGCTTTTTGTCTTTGCTAGTAACGTCTCCACATTTCAAAACCAGCAGCATCATCCTCTACATTCTCAGATCAATGATCTCTTTATTCAATCTTCCCATTCAATTCCCAACAAATCTGCCCACCCAGACACCCTGAGCTCCTTACAGGAAGAGATAGGACGTCATGCTGAAATCTCACTTCCACCAATAATAGCTGCGAATTCCATATAATAGAGAAGATAGATATAATAGAGAAGATAGGATGGAAAGTGGGAATATAGAGGGATTTCTATTATAATATATCTATATAATATAATATAATATATTATTTTATTATAATTATATAATAAATAATAATAATAATAATATATAAATAATATAATATAAGAGATATTAGATATATTATATAATATATCTATATATATTATAATATCTCTAATATAAAGAGGGAATTCTCCATATAATAGAGAAGATAGGATAGAAAGAGGGATATCAAAGTTCAATTTCTTTTCTTTCTTTTCTCATTCTTTCTTTTCTCATTTTAAGAGAAATCAAAAGGCATATATTCATCCCAGAAAACCACATCTCACATCTATGAACGGCAGACTTCTCTGAACAGTTTTTTCTCAAAGTGTTTGGGACTTGTGTATGAAGTCATTTCATCACATTTCAACTCCTTAACTCATTTACTATCGGGTTTTTCTCCTCTTGTCATAAACTCCATATTTGTTATGAACTTATCAGAAAAGAATTGTAGATGAGCTGTGAAGGAACAGGATACAGAAGTGTGTTTTCTTAGCTCAGTGCTGTTAACAAAAATAGTACCCGAATCTCTGGTCCTGCAAAGAAAACGTCAGGAACTAAATTTATCGATATAAGTTATGGGAAAAGTGAAGACCAAGCAAAGTGTTGATTTGACAGCAAAACTAACCCATTACAACACGCTTTGTCACTTTAAGAACGACGTGGAAAGCTTTACGACACAAAGTGCAACTGTAATCCACAACAAACGAGTGACAATCTTTTCCTTGGAAATTTGCAACAACATAAAAATGACACCGAATGAACTTCAGAGGCGGAGAAGTTTGAAAAAATTGAACATGCAGCATCCTTAAAATGTATCTCCCGCTGTTTACATGGTAATGTAAGGGCGTGTTGCCAATTTTATACAGGGTCTTTCAAGCAACTTTTGACATTGGTGTCAACCACCCGCTGGTGCCACACTTGTGGACTTTTCCGCTAGCAGGAAGTAACAACAGCGTGCGGCCATTGTGATCGCGAGGGGCCGTGGTCTCATGTTAATCACTGCTGCGTAATTAGTTTTCTAGTTTCCGATTATTTGATGCAAACGAAACGCACTCGTCCAACGGCAAGGTGTGGCTGGACTCTTGTGTCCAGCGATGCGTGACAAACCCAGTAGACTTGAGAATTTTCACAATTCATGTGGATAATAATTGTCGCTTTCGTAAGCAATTTCTTTTAGCTACCATCTGTCCAGTGACAAACACCAAGATCAGGCTTGAAGCAAGAAGATTTCGGTGCTATGTGATTCACAAACTTGTAAACGCTGCAAAATGCATGCATTACCTGAAGGAATGCGTTTTGCGACGCATGCGGGATTGGGAATTATTATTGGCCCCATTCTTCAGAAGTCTAAAAAACCTCCTATGGCCTGGCATCTTTAAAATACCCACGCGCATGATTGCAAGGAAGAAAGCTTTTGTCGGTCATCCCTCGTGTCAAATCAGGCTTAAAATTATCCCTATAATGAGGCCCTGCTGCTCCGTGCAAGTGCGTTTTAGATGTGGACTATTCCTAACACGCCTATAAGGTGGACGCACGAGAAGGCTTGAAAGAGGAGTGATTTCAAATACCTCTGGGATTTACCACAGGTTAACTCACTGCCAGCGTTCTCGCTCGAAAATTCTTCCCGTAACAATTTTCTCTGAAAACACAACTCGTAATGGGACATCGCTCAATTTCTGTGTTGTCTGCAATCCATGTGAACTCCGAAAAGATTGACGGGTTAAGTCATTAAAATGGGGGGACACTATTGCATGATCGCAGGGAAACATTTTCAGAAAACAGCAGTACCCTTATTGCCGTGCAATTGAGCCCCCCTTTGGCACCAGCATACGGCACAGGGTGTGCGTCTTTTCTCTAATGGAGGGTAGGTTGTCGGTTGGGATAGGTTAGGCGCTTTGGATAGGTTAAGTTTGGTTAGGTTAGTTCGGTTAGGTCGTTGGGTTAGGTTAGTGCAGGTTAAGTTAGCATGTGTTAGGTTAGGTTAGGTTAGGTTAGGTTAGGTTAGGTTAGGTTAGGTTAGGTAAGGTTAGGTTTGGTTAGGTCAGGTCAGGGTTCTCTGCGTAGTGTAAAATAAACCTTTACTTAAAACAATCTCGACCGAATCTAACCAAATATATCCTAACCTGACCTAATCTTCCCTGCGCGACTTCAAAGCGACTAAACCCTGAATGATTTGGTCAGCCCGCAATAATACAGAATGAGATAAAATAATGAGATGCAGATACAGATACAGAATGAGAAAAAATAATGCAGGCAGTTTTGCAACGAAAATGCAAAAGAGGAGTCAGTCTGCGCAGGAGCCAAAGGGGGAACACAATTGCACGGGTTTTTCCAACGTGAGAGAAGAGACGTTTTTAAGAGTACAGCTTTTTTCTGAAAATGTTTCCCTGTCATCGTGCAATTGTGTCCCGCCCTTATAAACGACATTGACTAAGCCTGATTGACACCGGCCGAATTAGTGCAACAAAGTTTCCTCACACATTAGGTTACCCAGCGTCTAGACATGCTCAGCTCCTGCAAACTGATTATGAGATGGGTAAAAAGCCTGGCAGCATGAAAAGTATAGACGTTTCAAAACGTATCAGCAAGCATCCAATCCATTCGGAAGCTTTTTGCCGCACCCTGCGCGTCAGTGTTGCAAACAATGGAAATTTCTCTCTCGATCTTATATCGACGTAAAAGACTGTAAGATTGCTGATTTTTAAGAGGCGTTAAAACAATTGAAAATCTGCATTTGCAATTTTGCAGCCGAATAAAAAACACAGTTAAAGTCGAGAGCAAAGACAGGCCAAATATCGACGATTCGCAGGATAATTTTCCCTGCATTTTGACATGCTTTGTGTTAATCGTATCATGTGTATTTTTGTGTTAATCGTATCACGAAAATACAATTCAATTCAATTCTAGTTCAGTGAAATGAGAACCACTATGGAGCATCTGTGTGTGAGATGCATTATTTTATTGGTTCCTTCTGGTTCTCGAAAACTCCATTTTCGGGATAAAATCCATCGTTTGCAATCAGGAGTTTGTTCAAGCCCAGAAATGGAGCACCAATTTCTGCACTAACATGTGAAGCATTTGGAATTGAAACCGCAAGACACTGTGGAAATCCCCATAACAATAATTCAACGATTCACCCCGTTGCGTGGACTCACTTTTGCTGCACCATTTTACGTTTCTGAAATCTTTTTGCAACGATAAACATTTTTCACGAAAATAAGGATTTTTTCGGAATTATTCCCTTTGTCAAATTGCGATTTTCCGTGTCTTGAGGGATTCTTTTCCTGCGGCAATGTGATAATGCTTGAAATATGAATCGATTGTGCTTTGAATTTTAATGTCTGATGGAAGAGAAGGGAAGAAAAACACACGTTTTAAAAATTCTCGGCAGTTTTTTTTATCGGAGAATAAATTCTTCTCGTTGCACGTGTGCAGAAGACCGCAGAGAGGGATGGGGGGAGAGTTTCGCTCCATGGGGGAAGGAGGGATCTGGCAATGATTTTGGGAGCTTCGCCGTCGTCTCCTTGATTAAAAATGATGAGAAGAAATAAATGCGAGTATGTTGCTCAAGAATCGTATATAACTGTGCCGAAAGTGTCTTAGGTCTTCGGAGTCAGGGCCAAGGGTTACTTTTCTCCATCATTCCCCATCTGCGTGTAGGTACCGAATGGCTAACAGGAATAAAATTCAGTCGGCGGCGATGCTGGTGAGACCAGATGTCAGAAAACACGATCTGTGCCACCAAAGACACGTTTTGCGACACGTTGTTTCGAGGGAGATTCCTTGGAGTTATCAAAAATTGTTGTGAAAAAATGCTGGCCACTATAAGTGAGGCCGATTTTCTTAAGGAGGGATTTTGGCAATGCGCAAACTATTGGAGACTGGAATACTCTCCTAGGAGACTGGAATACTCCCATAAGGCCATTTTACGTCTTTGCAGATTTTTTGCATGTTTTGTGTGAAACAGTGTTTCATCAGAGACCATTTTTTGTGGACATGGTCCAGAAATTCTATGCTCGTCTGGTTTGCTGAAATTGTAGCTAAAATGCTCGCCAAAATGGTAGCTAATATGGTAGCTAAAATGCTCGCCAAAATGGCAGCTATAAAATGCCGTTGCAAAATTGGCTGAATTGTGATGGTCCACGAATGAGAATCACTTCTTATGTACCTTCAGGAGTTGGGACGTGAACTTCGAGATCCTTTGCCCAAAGGCCAAAGGGATGGCAGTTTTGTGAGGCTCGGAACTGTCAAGGTGTTGCAATGAATCTTTCGCTTTTGTGATCACTTCCCAGTTCAGGGCAGCATAAACACAGAACATTGTTCTCGCCCAATTCGATCTGAGAACTTCTCACTCTTCCAGTCTTCCGTGGTCATATCATGATATGTATTCTCATATACCGTAATTGCATTTCCCAAATTCAATTCCTGAAGTGGCATTCAAATCCAAAAAAGCTTCAAAATGACACACTGTGACAACTCACACGTCGACCCTGCCACATGGAGTCATTGTCACAGCAGTGACGTATAACTCTTAAAAATAATGACTGGTTAGATATCTATAATCAGCGTACAGATCCAGAGCATCACCCTTGAACAATTGCATCCCGGGCTCAACAACTGTTTATGTCATTTCCTAAACCACTGAAGTCATCATTGACTGAGCGTCGATACGTTTCACTGTGTCAGAAAAGAGCAAAATGATGTTGAAATATGATAATTTGGATTTCATAATAATATGGTCATGTTAATATGGCTGCGAAAATATGTTTTAATGCACGACCTGCAAAAATGTGAAAATAACTCCACAACTTCCGTCACAATTTATTTTGATCTATCACGAGTGAGTGAGAAAATTTCATTGTTTTGTAGAATATAGAAACTGATTTTGGATCAACTGCATAGAGCTTTCAAAGTTGTATTGTGCGAATAAGGGACACCCAGCTTTTTTGTCATTTCTGTAAAAAACTGGAAAACCGGTATCGAACATGTTTAGAAAAGAATTGCCATTTGCATGTCACCGTACGAAAAAGTAACAACAAATTATTATTTGCTGAATATTCCAGTTTTTTTCTGCATTTGAAAATTGTTTTCGGCAGTGAAAACAGCAGATGCGGCCTTCGAAAACTGCTATCCATTCAGAGTAAATGTGGCCTGATGGTGGTGGATGTCATATATCTGAAGGTCCAGATGAGGTTGCGGGGATGGAGTAGAGCTCGGTGATGCGGCCGGGTGCTGGGGGGTGGCCGCGAGGAGGGTGAAACATGACTGCTGTCAAAGAATTCAATTTCCATGCCGTTTCTTCATGCATGCATGAATTCTCTAAAAAGTGCAATAACTTCAGTGAAATATTTCTAATTTCCGCACACATAAATCAGCAAATTCCAACTGCATGGTCGCAAATTTTCCTTGTTCGCCTTTCAACCAGGCTATATTCGAGTGGGTTGACGGCGGAGCATTTCATCATTTTCCAGAACTTTACCCGATTGAATTCCACAAAGCAATTTCCTTTTTCCATTTTCCAAAGTGGCTGTCGTCTGTAGTTTTTTTTTGTTGGAAGTTTTGGACACATGCGTCGCTATATGCATGCCAAATGCAGCATATAAATATGTTTTCCCACGACAAATAAATTTGGATTTTCTCAATTTTTTGAAGCGCACCGTGCAAAAACAGATTTATCTGACACGCAAGTTGTCGATAATTTAGTCCAAAATCGGCTGATAAGTGATTTTTAAAAAATGGGTCAACGGAAACAACTTTCTTTGTCAAAAATGCATGTTCTAAATTATAAAAAGATATTTTGAGGCAATATCTGTAATGTTTTAGAAGTTGACATGTTTTACATGTAAAAACATGCAGGTATTTCTTCATGTTAGATGAGGTATGTTTGTATTTATTTTCTCTGTTATGATGCGGCTGAATAAATTGCCTTCACCTTGACAGCGACTAAAAAAAAACTCCCAAGAAAAATGTCATCTGAAACTTTTCGATGGTGGTGACATCGAGAAATAAGGAGAGAAGCATTTACACCGTGCGCCCAGAAAAAAGGTACCACCGTTGTTGAGATTTGCATACCTTTCAGGAGAAAAGTCGGATGTGGTTTTACTGGTTGTGTCTGGTGGCCTTATGATGTATGTGGACATTTCCAATGTAATGCTTTGTTATTTCGAATGCAGCAAGCATAGAGGTGCCACATGTGAAGACATGTGCGTTTCGTTCTGTGCAGAGGCCGGCATGATCACGATGGTCCAAAGCCATCCATGTCTGCCTTCAGTCAGACATTTCCATTGCGAAACTTATGAGCACTGCCAGCCTGTTGAATTTCTGTGGTGGTGGGTGAGAGGTTAAGCTTCATCATTTGTAGCCATGTAGATAGCTCCCTAGAGAACGTAATTCACGATGTGCGTTGATATTCTCATCGTCTACAACATTTTAACAAGTCATTGGAAAAAAGAAGTTAACGTTTTTAATCAGCAAAACAGAAAAGAACCCCAGTAGCAAAAACGTTGCCAAGGACGTTCCACATTTGGTGCCAGGAACGTTGCAAAACGATGGTGCCATTCCCGTTTTGTGGTCGGTTCCAGAACCGTCCTGGCACCATTCCCCAGAACGTTCCTGGGACGATCCAACGACACCGAAATTTCGGGTCATTGGTGCCGTAACGGTTCCAGAACGTGTCAGGTTCGTTCCCAGAACGTTCCATGATCGTTTTCGTAGCCATTTTTGGGAATGCTCTCGGATTCTTGGTGTTTTTAACTTTCGTATTGATTTTCTTTTTCTTTGCTATCCAATTTCACCCGATGCCGCATGTTTTTGTTAACAGCGGGGAAGAAAATCATGTGACAGCGTTTGCTGTTCCGCTGGGAATTTGGGTGCAACGGTTTTGTGTGTCACAAATTTACAATGAATAAAGAAAAAGGGGGGGGGGTTGAGTGGGGGCCGAAAGCCAGATTCCTCCTCGAAAGAAGGTTATGGAGCTTGAGCTGAAAGCCCTTGTGCTCCAGGCTAGACGTTGCCAGGCCTTTATTTGGCCTGGACTTGATTTGGCAGGACGTGGGATTTAGGAAAGGAAGGAAAAAAAGGATAGGACGGAAAGGATAGGATACCCCCTCGCACTTCGGAAATTGTCAGGCGACATGAATTGAAGATATTTGAGTGTCCATTTTCCGAAATTTTGTCGCCACGTGAAGACAACTTGACATCTTAAAATGTTGTTTGATCTGAGATTCGTAGTTTTTTCAACGCAGAATAATTTTTATACTTTGTGAGACATTTATTCAGAAACGCTGTGAACTGCAATTCCATGACTTGTTCCTCACTTGTGCTGCCATCTATCTTACCATTTTTAATACGTGATCTTTAAGGTGACATTGTGGTGTTTCATGAATTTTCCGTGATGTCAGTCGTTCATGGTCAAGATTCAAGATGCATTTGACAGGATCGAATTGCCGAAATTAAATTTAGTTCGAAATTTAGCCCGATTTCGTTTCGAAATCAAATATTTCAAATCAATTTTTCATACTGAAAAATATCGCATGAAATATTTTTGACGAACTGAAAGAGAACGACGAAATGAAAAAGGTTGTACCAAAACAAATATTAATTGTATTTCGAGGATAGTGGACAAGACAACATTCCATAGCCGTGCTTGCAGAAGTTCCAGCGACGTTCCAGAGCCGCTTGCGGAAACGATTTGGCTTCGTTCCATATCCTCACGCCCAGGGAACGATCCAAAATGGGTGTGAAACACCGAAAATCTCGCATGCGATAATTGAACCAAAGGCAACCATTTTGGCACCCTTGAGTTCCGCTTGGAACACAACTGGGACCATTATCGACTGGGTTTCGTGCCAGATGTGGTCGGGAACGATGGGAATCATTCGAAATGGACCTGTTTACCAAAATGTCGCGCACAATAATCGAACACAGCAAAGGCAATCATTGGCACCATCGGAAGGTTCCTGCACATTATTTGGATCCATTTTGCAACTGCGGGGTGACCAGAGTTGTGCGGGAAGAACCGTCATATATCTTAACTCTGTGCACGACGTTCTGAGAACGTTTGCAGAATCGATATTCCCATAATTATGGCTCGATTTTTCCGCGTTGTCTCAATTCGGTGTCGGAGAACGTTCATGGAACGTTCCCCTGGCACCGAATTAAGACATCCGCAAAATCGAGCCATATATGGGCATATATTGGCACTTCGTCCCAATTCGGTGACAAGGGAACGTTGTAAGAACGATCCGACCGGAACGGTTGAATATCCGTCCCAATTTGGTGCCAGTGAACCTTCCGTGAACGTTCCAAAAAGGGTCCGGCATACCGAAAATCTCGTGCACGATAATGGAACCCAAATGACCCATTTTGGCACCATTGAAACCGTTCTGGCACGTTACTGGGACCATTTTTGCCACTGGGGAAATGGTCTTATACGTAATGTACGAGTATACACTCTAATTCAAAATGTCTTAAAGTAAGTCACTTTTCTCCCATTTAAGAGGGGGGACACTTTTCAGATACCCCCCCCCCATGACTTACTTTAAGATATGACTTAATTTCAGACATTTGGAGGGCATTTAAGATACCTCTCCATGACTTACTTTCAGACAGAACTGAATTTCAGACACATTTTAAGATTGAAAGGTATCTTACTGTCTGAAATTCAGAGAGGAATTCAGATAGCAAACTGTCTTTAATCTTAATTTAAGAAGCAGTGCATCTTAAACTCTGGATTCAGATGCACTTTGTGATGGAAAGGTATTCCTGAAACGACTCAGGTTTTTCAGACAAGATGAAAAAAGGTTCAGCCAACCGTGAAGTAGACTGAATTCTTGCACTCACTTACAGATACAATTATTGACATCACAGTTACATGAACAGGAACAATTATTGCACAGCTCTTATATTAAACATTCAAGAGTAACAATCATTACACATGAAGACTATATCTAACACTAAATCTGAAATTAAGGATGGCCTATTTAACATCACAAATTATTTCAGAACAGAAAACGTTGAGTGTTGGGGAATTTTGGTGCTGGTCAAAGGCCAGGATGGAAATTAGTAGAAATTTGCTTTTAACAGCAAATTTTTAAATGTGATTTGTCATTGAATACAACTGTTATGTTTCCGCATATCATTTCCAATTTTCTGTTTTCTTACATTTTCGCCCTTCTTCCCATAATTTAAGACGGCACGTCGCTGTCTTAAATTAAGATAGCACAGCAGTTGCCTTAAATTAAGACAGCGCAAACTGTCTTAAATTCAGACGGTGCAAACAAGGCGAAAACTGTCTGAAAATCTTAAATTCGCATGAATTATCTTAATTTAAGATTCCAAATCCATATTAAGAGAAAATTTTAAGACAGGATTCAACATTTTCACCTATCTTAAATATTTTCAGACGCTTTTTTATCTTAATAATTCGTTCTTGTCTTAAACTAATGCCCGGTTGCACCAACGTGGATCAAGCTTTGATCTCGGATCAAACACTGATCCGAGATCAAGCATAGGGTTTTAACATTGCCTGATCCAGGATCAGAATTTGATCCGAGATCAAAGCTTGATCCACGTTGGTGCAACTGGGCATAAGAGATTACAGCAGTGTTTCAGATATCTGCTGTCTTATTTTAAGATAATTTTTCAGTACGTGATCTAGAGTGTTAGGGAGAGAGCCCAATACGGGAAGATTTGTCATGCATCAAGTGTCTGGAACCCGAAATACGAGTAACACATGACTGTAGCTCCTATATAAATTGGATAACTAGACTCACCTGGCGATAAAATGTAAAAAAGGCGAAAAACAAATAGGCCGCAAAAGAAAAGACACGATGAAAAATTGTCACAAGAGTTGCTGCAAGGTGTCATTTGCAAGATCGTCATTTTTCAGGAGAGGATTTCAAATTTGCACTTCGAATTGAAATTGGAAGCAGCTGATATTGTGGGATTTTTGTCTCTTCCACTTCCGCCGCGTAAAAGTGATTCAATAATTTCTTCGCTGCAATTGTTGCGATGAAATTAAACTCCTCCATCCATCGCAAATGCCAATTCCGTTGTGTGATGTGTGATGCTGTGATTCAAATTTTCTTGGAGCCAGCATTTAATCGGTGGAAAAACCCTCGCATCCAAGATGATGCGATTGCTATTATTCCGCTGTGTGATATGACTTGCTGTGATTCATTTTCATGGGGGTAGCATTGGGTCGGTATAGAAAACCCACGCAATTCAAATGATTGCATGATTCCGCTGTGCGATGTGTGTTGATATGATTTATTTTTCGCACAAGCTGCGTTTATGGGGACAAAATCCGCACAACCCCAATAAACCCCAGTGTAAATTACGCTGTGTGATGTGACCTGCTTTTTTATTTTCAATTCGCACAAGCCGAATTCGGAACCAGCGTTGGTCGGTCGAATATTACGCCGCGTTGGAGGTGGAGGGAAAACCTTGCCGTGAGGACCAGATAAAAAGCCCCTGCTTGCAGCTTCACCAGATAGAAGCTGCGTTGCAAATAATTCGCAGAGATCAGAAGGGGATATTCTTCAAGGAACTTTTTGACTGAAATCATGCGAAGGAGGAGCTTTTTGCCACGAAACTCCTGCCTGCTGCTGTGACTTGCTATGACTCAATTTTTGGGGCATCATTGATGGGGATGTTATGTTGTCTTGTGAAAAAAATTCTCGTCTCAGCAGAAATAAAGATGCCGTTTTTGAACCTGCCACGATTTGCCAGTTTCATTTCTGCGAAATTCTTGAAGACCATCCACTTCGAAAACGCGTCCGTTAAAAGTAACACTTTCAGTGTTGTACAGAATGCGGTGGATTGGGGGAATAAAAGATAGCAAGTGCTCAGATTTCTGAATCACCTGGATTGGTAGGACATTTGCAGCTTTTCATACAGGAGAACAGAGGGGGAGGCGGTTGAATGCGGTCATAAGGAAAATTAAAGTAATGCAGCCTCATTAATATTTCAACGCTGACGGAAGTTGCAGAGTATGACTGTGTGTCAGTGCCACAGAGGAAGTAGACCACCGAGGCACTACATCATCTAGTTATAGCGCCAGTTCTGCAAGCGAAGCCTGATGGACTGACTGCTCTCCGGGATACAGGGTGTGCCGGGTGTAAATGGACCCATAATATCTTCCCGGAAAATACATGGGCTGCCGAACTCTACCTATGAAGCGCATGATGGCGAATACATGGGGGGATGCATTACACGCTTGCAATTCCACCCAACCGAGTGATCTAATTTGAGCTATGCGTAAAACATTCCATCCGTCGCCCACAACTGCGAAAAGATAGCGGGTACTTTTTTCGTGCAGAACGATCTACGGATCCGGACAAGTACGAGTAGTTTCCTCTGCATTTTTTGCAACCACCCTGTGTTTTATGAGAGCAAAACGGCGCAGAGTTCCTTGCAGCTGCAGCCCCTCCGAGGGGCTTCTTTTGCTTGAAGCGGTTTCGGCTCATTTTTTATTGAAGAAGACCGATTGGAAAGCTCTTCTCTGATTAAATTTCATCTCCATGGGTCGAGTCCCTGCAATGCAATAGGTAACCAAAGAACATAAAGATGGATATGATCGGCTGCGACTTTTTTGCTGCTGAAAACCTTGATATTTTGGTCACCATCTGGACACCGCAGAAACGAAAAAAATTTCTCTTGACGTGAACGATGAAGTTGGCGCCAAAACGTCAGAAAACTTTGCAATGGATGTGCTTAGATTTGATCATCTCACACAGTGATGGCGGATGCAGCCCTCATTCTGCGATGGGGGGACGGTTCGCCGCCGCCCGGAGTCTGGGACAGCAATACGTAGGATTCCTCGGGGCAGGGTCCCTCGCTGGGGACAGAAGTTGAAGCGATTTTGAAATTTGGAGTTCATTTTTCGCGAATAAAAGTTTGTCTGCACGCCGACAAGAATAAAGATATAGTCGGAAATTGCGATTTTTCTCTGAAGATTAGGCAAAACTGGACATTTCCCCCGGCAAGCGACACCCTTGGTGTCCATGCCAAAATTCAAGCCACAATAAAAATTATTATAATTTTCAGGGTGAATTGGCATCTCAAAGGGAGGTTTTTCTGCAGGAAAATGACAGAAAAAAAGCAAAACACCTTCTGAGGAACTGCAGGAGGGAATTGCATAATGCATTGGCTTCGGAAAATCAGGATGAGGAATATGTGGTGTCAAAAAGCTGAAATAAAACATGCTCCAAAGGTTTCAATATGTATTGTGTCGACGCAGCTTGCTGCGGATAAGTTTCTGATTAAAAAAAAGGAACTTTCGCAAGAAGTCCCTAAGAACCTTAGGTACCCTTTAAAGTTCGGTCCCTAAGATTTCCTTGCGATACGAAATTAGCAGAGTAACCGGCCGGAGTGCGTATTTTATTAATCTATACGATTCCGGCCGGTAATCCAATGTCCCGATTTGGCGCTTGGACAAAAAAGCAAAATAAAGCCAACCTAACCTAACCAACCTAACCTACCCTAACCTAGCCTAACTAACCTATCCTAACCTTACCGAACCCATTTTCTATGTTCAGAGTGTTTTCTTGCCTTTTTCGTGGCTCGGGACTTTTATATGCGGTTATAGATGGAAAAGCGCCCGATTCGTATAGATTAATCAAATACGCGGCCGGGGTCTATACGTATTAATTTGTCGATTTGGAAAAATTCAATTTTATCGAAACATCCGTCTGTGAATACAATACGCGGTGCACGGTTTTGGCATTCCATAGTGCGAAACTAAACGTAAAACAGCACCTTACTAGTCTAGGTTCATTCAACCTACGAAATTCAGGTTGCAGGAGTCATGATGTGAGAAAGATGTGGAGCTTTTCTCTAAATTGAATAAGCAAGTCACTCCCTATCTATAGTGTGCTACTTTCATGTAGTGTGGGGTGAGAAAAAAAGGTTACAGGGTGAGTCGGAAATGATGTGGAGATAGATGGTCTCGTCATTAATGATTCGGTGTGCTTCCCGTCTGCAATCTTTTTCTTCCGATTAACGGAAAGGGTTAATTTTTGAATTTTATTCGGGGCAAGTTCTGCAGTTTTGACAAACAAAAGGGCAGGGAATCGCAGTTGAAACCGTCATCTTCACACTTCACATCAGAAAATAACACGCCCTATTTGATACACTCAGTAGACCAACCTAAACATTAAACGAGGGTCGGAGAGAGAGGGTTTTTACGAACAGGGACCATTTGCCGTTATTGGCAGAGTTGGCAAGCTTTCGCGGCAGTTCATACATTTGAGGGTTGCCTGGTTAATTGCCGTACAAGTTCATTAAAGATAAATAAAGACCAAGTTTAGATCTTCACGTGAACTAAACATTTAATTCCGTTTGTTGAAGTTGTTTGTGCTGTGAAAATGGCGCATAAGGAAAGGTAGCTTTACTGTCGCAGCGCGTTATACACTGTCCAAAATGTTGAAAACATTTTCTTCAATAATCTACGTTATTATGGGTCCCATCTCTACAGGTCCTATCTATACTGGCAGAATTAAATTTATGAGAGCACTGAGGTGCGTGTGTACAGTAGTTTGCAAAAACCTGTCGGACATACAGGGGGAATTGGAGATGATGGTTTTCATTTGCAAAAAAGCTGTCGGATATATGGAGACGGAATGGAAGAAGATGATTTCCATTTGCATTGCATTCAACATCATTGCTACATCATTTTCTACCATTTTCGTGGCCTCCTTTTCAGTGTGCATTCCTTGGGGTCTCTACTTGCAGAAAAATACCAGTACGAGACATATCTCCTCGAACATTTTAAAGAAATCAGCCAGAAACAGCCAAGATCAGAGCAGCCAAATTTCTGATTTTGCATGACATGAGCATCCTGCCACAAAACAAGATGAATTTGTACCACTATGGCTGAAAATAAAGCTGAGGAGCTGCACCATCTGCCTTTCCATCTTCATTTGGCATCTTGAAATTTTGCTAATGTTTTCGAAAGTCAAGAAGGCCATCACCAAAAAGCGGTTTTATCAATTTCGAGCGAATTTTTGGGCGAATTTTTCGGTCACAATTTCGTCGAACCGCATCCATATGAAAAAGTGGATGTGTTGGGACAGTTTGTCGAATTCCGTTATTTTCAACCACAACTGGAAACACTGGCCGGGAAAATGCCAATTGTGCCAAAACCAGCTGACAGATTTGCTTCACATTTCAAACTGAAGTTGACAAAGAGCTGATCTTTCTCAGGTGGATATATCACCAAATTCTTCTGAACGGTTTAAAAAATACAAGGCAGTTGCAAATACTTTTGGTTCAACCTACGTAAAAAGAATAACTTAAGCTCGTAAAATGGAGCCTGTTGTTTATTGAATCTTCTTCCATTACGTCTCCATATGTCCGACAGCTTTTTTGCAAATGAAAACCATCATCACCCATTCCCCCTGTATGTCCGACAGCTTTTTTGCAACGCACTGTACTAGCACAGACGTAAGCAAATGGAACAGCCGCATTCTCGTTATCTTTATCTGACGAGTCAACAATGTAATTTTGCAAAAACTCATCATCGCAACAGAAATAAACGTTTTCCTTTTTCAATATTATTATTGTATTGTGACACTGTTCTTTTACTGGAATATCAGTGGCAACATTTAACTGGACAAACCATCTCTGGTGGAACATTTTAATTTCTCCAACTGTACATTGTGTGTTCTCTCAGTGGCTTTGCCAGGTAATCTATTTAATTCTGTCACAAAAACCTCCAACAACTACAAGCGCAACAACTATTTTTTCGATAGGACCTGTGCTTGATTATAGAAATTCTTTTTTGTGTTCTTGTCAAGGGTTTTGGGAATGAGGAAATTTCTTTTTGTTTTTTCTTCTAATCTCATGTTTATTTTTTTTTTGGTTCTTTTTTAATGTGCAAAAATGACATTTTGGAAACGCCGATGTTGAGTCACTTTAACATAAAGTTACTGGCTCTTAGCTGGACATTTGATTTCAGTGCACAGAGTAATTCATGGTTTGGGGATCATGTAGGTACCTCCCACCACTAAACCAATTTTCTCTTTCAAACATATTTTTTGCAGTGTACGATTATGCCTTTCTCACACCCGTGAGTGAAACAGGCCAAAATGCGGCGTCGTTATACAGCGTGTGTGTCTACGCGGCCGGGACTCCTAAATTGATGTTTTAATTCTCCAAACCTCGAGGTTATATTTCTCTTCAAGAATGTATGTCCTCGAGTGACGGTGTTTGAACAAATATCTGCAGTACTCGGCCTCACCAAGGCCACAAGTACGAAATGCAATCAACCTTGCTGCCGGTTCAACATTACAGGTACATAGAGCGTCAATCGGACTACAAAAGACGACAATACTTTTGTGATGGGCGATTATGGCCGCTGGTCATGTTGGCTGCATCTGTGCAGCAGTGACAACGACTGCGTTCAGGCTGCCTTTGCCTGCGGTGAGGACGCTGTGTTTGGTTGGTCCGTGAGTTTGGTCGCACCGCCACGCTGGTGAAGAACTACAACAGGTTGAAAGTGTCCGATACTTAATTTATGTTGAAGTACCTTTTTTCTAAACTTTTGCTGCACAAGTCAACAGACAAGCATTTGCACCCAGATCATATGTGCTTGTAATAAATAGTTGAGTTTCTCAATTCTGGATCCATCTAAATCCTGAACCATTGGAATAGACGGGAAATCTCTAACTGGTATATCACTTCATTGTATCGTAGTCAGCCTTCATAGTTCATTGTGTTTTGTCCATAAAATCATTTTGTTTGACGTTTCGCCACCTGGATATCAGTTATCGTTAAAATTGTCTTTCTTTCCGTATTGTCATTTACTTATTTCCAATGAATTGAGCAAATTAAAGAGAATTGATTGATTGATTGATTGATTGAATTCTTTTTATGCACAAGAACTTAAATGTACTGATCAAAGTTTTTGATTGGGTAAGGGTGTTTTTGATTCTTTCATTCCGCAGAAAGGACTGCGACATTGCTGTGGTAGAAGATTTTGATCAAGACCAACTTGTTCATTTCGCAACTCGCTGAAGGCTGCATTCGGGAATGGATATCATTGAGATGTTTCCAATTCTCCTTTGGGCAGGGCACTAGATGAGATAAGTTTAGTTCACACCTCTGATCACAGTTATCCGCAGGACTGCTGCCCGACGTCACCGCAAGAACAGCGAGCAACGATCATGACTTCGTCTAAGTGAAGATGTTTGGCAGATCTTATCTCACAGGACACTTGACGTTATCACACGCAGGTTGAAATAGGAACGTACTCGTGTATGCTGACTGCATGGCTCCATGAAGCTGGTTATTCTTGATGCTATGTAGTTCATGATCAAAAGCTGACGTTTTGAAAATCCATCTTCATGACGAGGTCAAAGGCGAAAAAATAGGAGCACGCAGGTTGTATGATTCCGAGGCAAACATAAGCTGGCTAAACTGTTGAGAAAACATTTATGGTGGGAGAAGAAGGGATGCGATCGCTGATTCCATATAAGCTCCAATGGGATACTGCCACGTCATGTTCCATGTCTTCGCACGACAAAAATAACCCTAAATGCAATGCTATTCACTGCATGATTTATCTATGGAAAATAAACTATGGGGATGGGGGTAAACCTTAACAAAGGGTAAATGGGGCCTTTCCTCTCGCCTGCTTTATACAATGACGCGCAAACTGCAATGAAAAACATGCATTGACTGCACTAATTTTGTATGAAACATTTTTTAAGTGCGGAAGGGAGCATGCTTACGATATTCTCCGTACCCGCTGCAAATCGCGATCTGATGCTGGTTGATGTTCGGGCTTGGGTGTTCATGGTGGTGGTGAAGTTGTGCAGCGTTCCAATGGGATTGCACGAATTTTGCAACAAACGACAAATGAAATTCCAAAAGAAATTGCGAAAAATTCCATAAGATTCGAAGTCTGACGGCTTAAATATCTCATTCAAAAATGTATCGAGGTCAATGGTCTGCGAACAACGAAGAACTCAAACACAAAAAATGAAAACCAATCGAAACACCCTCGTGTTTCCCTTTCCCAAAGTCTTGATGTGACTTTGTGCCGTTTCTAGGACAGAAAAGGTGCTCAATGTGTGTGTGTGTCTATACTTTGCGCGGTTCTCAACAGACATCCCTCTAGAAATAATTTTCCTTGTTTATTCTGCGCCCTTCAATGTAGCTACATCCCATCCCCTCGCAAACGCGTCTACTCCTTCAGCGCCTCATATTAGGCTTGTTTTGACTCGCAACAGCACGGGGAATTAAATTCCACTAGGCTAGACCCAGCAGAAAAAGCCGCCTTTTCGCATCATCGCGGTCTGGATGCGCGATGCTAGAAACACGCTCTGAAGACTGAATGCCAGAACTGAAAACTGAAAATTTCTGCAGCACAGGAGACAACTCCCAAAACTTGCAAGTCGAATTTGCCATATTTTCAGGCCATGTTGAAATGATAGGTGGCCCGTGTTAGCCTGACTTTTGGAATGTCTCCTATGTTCGAACAATTTTGGCGAACTTTTTCGAATCGGGAAGTTTCCTCACATCGTGTTATACAATGCAGTGGATCGAACAGTCCCACGGAAATTCGATTTCGGTGCACATTGCTGCAAATTCATCCAGCATTTGGGATTGCTGTAAGGGTGTGTCCAGCAAAAATGCACCCGAATTGGCTATCGAATCGAAACCTTATGCTGCTGGCCACAATGAGGCAAACGAGCCGTGTATGCATCTCAGATTTCTGCTGAAACTGCAGCAAATTAAGGAAGTTCTGATTTTTGTGCTAAACAAATTCGTAATCGAAAATGTTGTCATCCATCCTTTTTGCTTCGGTTTATTGCTAGAATTCTTGTTTCTCATTGAGCAAGCTTGTGAGCATTCTCGGCAGACCTGTTTTTAGGGTGAAATATGGGGTTCTGCGATGTTTCTTGCAAGGATTTGTGCCGCAGAATTTTTTGGTTTCAATGAGGCGTCATTTTTGCCTTGCTGCGAAGTGTGAAATCAAGCCATGGAACGGGTAAAAACAAGCCGCTGCTGTAATGGGAGCGAATGCAGGTTGGTATGATTTCCTAACGAATCGCTAGTCGAGCTGAAGGGAAAGTTTTGATTCACGAGAGAAAAAGATAAACAAGGAAAAAAGTAAAAAAAAAAATGTGCTTTTTTTGTAAACAAGGGAATCCGCGCGAAAAATGAGAGAGTAAATCGCCGCTGGGCCCTGGTCTTTTGTTAGAACAGCGCAACACTTTCGTTTTCACTCATCTTCGTGGTCGAGGCACACACGCTGTTGCCCCTGTTTAAGGACAGATAGAAACATGGAAGGCTCTTGGATGATTTTTTTTCGCGGCCGAATCCCAGGCGATATGACGTAATCTTGAGAGGTTATACACAACTTATCAAAAGTCTTCGACCGTAGGAGTTCATTCTTTTACTCAAGCGTCATTTTGAATCAATGGCAGCATGCGCCGCAAAACATCATGACACTCGTGTGTGAGGCGTTATGTTGCATCAAGCCCTGTTGAAATTAGATGGCCCCTGTGTTAACCAGTACTTTTAAAATATCGCCTATTGTTCGAGGACTTTTGATAAGTGCGTATTACTCTCGGGCAAAGGATTCGTTGAAAAGAATTTTCAGCCGTACTGTTCATTCAGCTTTTTCAGTTTTCTCAAAGGGATGAGATCACTGAATTGCGACAACTTTGAAAACATTCAAGACAAAATGCGGAGATGTTTTGCGAAAGATTTTGGGCTCTCTCACCAACCATTTTCATCCCTTCGCGAGTTCAAAATAAGCTCACCTTTTCCTGTTGGTATAGCTCCACATGCAATCACTTTGTCCGATCGGCGTTTGGTTCGAATGAGTTTTATGATCGAACGGCGTGTGGTCCGAATGATTTTAAGTTCGAATTGTTTTCAGATCGAATGGTTTTAAGATCGCATTGATTGAAGTTCGAATGTTTTTGAGTTGGAATTTTAGGACTAAACGCCACACGGACTAAAGTACATTCCAACCAGGCACACCATTTCCCTGTCTAAGTCTGTCAAGGGCGTTGTGGTGAAGTGGATAGCATATTCACGTGTTGCGCAAGGCAATCCCCAGTTTTGTGACGAAGGCCTCATAGGGTGTTTACAGTTCGCAATCGGGGCAGTGGGCAAGGGCTCACCAGTCGAAACTGATCTTTCTGCCAAGTATACTCAAGACAATTCATATTTTAATTGTTGAAACCCTCAAAAGTGCGTCGACGACTTTGTTTCCAACATCCTGCTTCAGTAATCTGCAGATTTAGTTCGCCGCAGTTTTTCAGAAGCTCTCTTAATTTCATGGCGAATGCATCTAACGGCGGAGAGAAGGTTCCAGTGGAAGGCGACTTCGGCTGAACGGTCGGTGCGAAAAGCTCGATTTTCGAATTAGGTCGCCTTGCACTGTCAATGAAAGTCAAGAAAACATTGTCACAATCGGAATAATTCGCACCGAAGTTCTCTCACTGGACACTTCTCTAAGTGTCCAGTGATGCTGTGAGTGCTCGAAAAGAAGTATAGGTACTTCTGAAAGAAATCAGGGCATACCTATTCTAATACAGAGCCATTTCATGAAGTTCTGCATTCGTACACCAAGGTCTTCCCTGTGGTAGAAACCGCCCCTAATACCTATAAATGCTGCCTTCCAGCAACAGGCATGAGGAATTATCTTTGCTGCGGAATTATTACGCGTATAATTCGTTAATAGTCAAAAAGCCTGCTCCTGTCTTGGAGAAACTTTTCACCCATTAATAAAGATTGAGTTGAATTGCTGAAAACAATAACAATTTTCCATCGTCTGATGCTAGTTCACTTCAGTCGGGGCAATCTATAATAGTTGTCCCTGATGCGCTGGAGATAATTTTCTGGAAAGTGACTTCAGAACTTTGTGTTTGTTTTGATTGTTTCTGCTGCGTGTTGCGGGGCTGAGCTCCGCGGACTAAAGCGTGTGCCAATTAGTATGTCGTTTTTCATACCTTTAAAAGCACAGCAACAGGATCCTTACAAAAACTGCTGCATCTGCATCCAGGAAAATCCTTGGTTTCTATGCTGAGCAAACTGTCCCAATGTTGAAAATTCACTTTCGGCCAATCATTATCCGCAAATTCGCAGTGCGCTCTCAACATTCCTCGAGAAACATTTAGCAGTAACGACAAGTTTCAGGATGCTAAAACCGACATGTTTATTGAATCACCCATTAATGTTTCTGTTTTGATACGATAATAAAATTAATTATCTTTGCCCTTCAAATGCAGCGCGAAAAATTTCACCATCTTCCCTTTTCACCCGACCCAAACCCCCGCAACAAATGGCAACCAATTTACGCCATCGGTTTATTAACTATCCTGGAAATAGGTACATTTAACCCATCATTATATACGTTTTCACAGGTCCAGCAGTCAGGAAAGTTTCTGACTTTCCTTTAATGCGTTATTTATACCCTATTCGGGAATATCTCAGCGGTGGGAATCGGAGGGATTTCTCCACACTGGTTTTCAGCTCATCAACCCCCCTCCAGAGAAAAGCGATCTCCAAAATGAAACCCATAGTGTTCAAATTTGCAGTTGAGTTCAAATATTTAGAGATATTTTCAAACTTACAAGTAGACGAAAGTTGAAAACTTTTGAGAGTGATGACCTTCGTCTCGAAATGGTCCAATTAATTTTCTGTTAACGACCCTTGTCCGAAGATGCCACTCGGATAGGGATAGGGAGGATGCGGCTCTTCCGGTGATAAAGTCAAGTTCGTGTGGAACTTGGCGGCATCATAAAGCAAACATGGAACGCACGCACACACACACATTCACATGTTCCACATATTCCACATGTGTAGGTACATTTTATCATTATTATATCATGATATTATCATTACTACACGGAAAATGGGATAAAATTCTTCCGATTTGCGCTGGTCTCTAGCATTTTCTGCGCTCTTTATTGAAGGATTCATGCGCCTCTTGAAAAGTGGTCAATTTTCCTTTCTCAAAAATGGAATCTCACCTCCCTGTCTTGAATTACGGAAGCACGAACCCAATTAAATGAAACAACAATGCAATTTTTTTAAACACAACTCTGCAGAAATAAAAATTTCTGTGGTGCGTTGCACTGTGGCACTTTTATTTCTTCAATTACAACGGCGGCAGGACCAAAATGGGAAAAGCACAGTGCATGTGATAATGAATTTCATCACCGATATACTTCACGGTGGGTGCAGTGAATTCCTGAAAATTTCCTGTTACAGACAAGTATTGGCAATACGAATAAATAAATGGATATTTTTGAAATCTTATAAAAAAAAAAACCATCCGCAGAAATTAATTTTTGCACATTTTTGACTCCGTTACAATTTGGCACGAAAATCGTTCTCTGTGTGGCCAGCAAGCTCATGGTCATAAGAGGTTTCTAACTAAAGCTATCGGTGGGTTTTAAGCAACGGGACCATACCTTTTTACCACAAGGTTGCCATTAACGCAGGCAAAAAGAGTTAAGGAAAAATTTATTTATTATTATTATTATTATTCAATTCAAAAACAGTGTACAAATGCATTGGCACTGTCAACACATAAAACAAGTCAACGATAATAAAAATTACGTGAAAAACATAGTCAAATGGTCATGATGCACGGAATAAAAGAGCGACAAAACAATAACACTGAGGGTCACAAAATGATGTTGATGCCCGAATGCATAAAAATTGTTCGAACTAAGCGGGATGAGAACTTAGAGGAACACGATAAATAAATTTCAATTGTCGGCTTTGGTCAGCAGCCTGATGCACAACCCTCCCCCGATTATGAAAAATTCTTTGCGAGCTTGAAATCAATGCAGAATCAGGCCGAAGTGTGTTCCACTCAGTGATGGTTCGTGGAAAAAAAGAGTTGAATAAAGTGTTCCGTTTGCAGAAAGGTAATACAAAGCTTAGACCATTGTCGGTGCGCCTTTGGATGGTTTTTAATCTGTATTGCCTAGGCAGAGTAAAGTCAAGGTTCCCTGTGATTATATCTTTCAAAAGCCCTAAACGGTGATTTCGGCGACGGCTCTCAAGAGTTGATAGCTTCAAGTCTTTTAAAATTGCAGAAACACTGTCGAATCTGCCATATTTCCCTGATATGCACCGGGCAGCCCTTCTCTGTATGGCCTCAAGGGCGTCAATATCTTGTCTTTTAAAAGGATCCCATACTGCACAACCATATTCCAAAATTGGTAGTACAAGCGACATGTAGGCAGTTAGCTTTCGAGCAGGTGAAGCCTGTTTTAGATTTCTCATGATGTAGCCTAACTTTGAGGAAGCCTTGTTTATTACATGAGTGATATGTGAGCCCCAAGACAAATCGCTGCTAAGTGTAACTCCTAGGTATGTAAAAACGGGAACCACTTCCAGGGGCACATTGGAGACATAATAATGAGGGTTTGAAGAAAATTGCTTTCCAAATACAACAACTTTCGATTTGGATGTGTTAATTTCCATATTCCACAATTTACACCAATCACAAATGGCCAGCAGGTCAGATTGCAAGTTGTCACGGTCTCCGGTGGTTGCCACTGGCGTATAAACGACAATGTCATCGGCAAAAAGGCGTATGCTGGAGGAAACATTGTGAGTAATATCGTTTATATATATCAAAAAAAGAAGCGGTCCAAGAACACTTCCTTGCGGGACACCTGAACAGACATCAGAGACAGGAGACAAGTTGCCATCGACCAAAACCTGCTGTTGCCTGTTTGATAGAAACGAGGACACAACATTTATAATTTGCTGCGGAAAGTTTAAAAGATGCAGTTTTTGAATTAATTTTGCATGAGGAACACGATCAAAGGCTTTACGAGGTCAAGAAAAATAGCATGACATGGAACACTTTTGTCCAATGAAGTTGCACATTGTATTGTATGGTACCAGAATACCATGGTAAAATTCCATTGAAGATGGAATAAATAAGCTATGAAACACACAGGTTAAAATGTTAGAGGTGGAGGTGAAAGACTGAGTTAAGAACAGTAGCAACTGCATTTTTGAGTTCTGCGGCCGACTGAAGGTGGTTTTCGAGTGGTGGTGGTTTTTTCAGTATCTATAGGATGAGCACGATATGGCAAAAGCCTAAAAGCCAAAAGTATAGAACTTTCAAACAGAATAACTCTCATCATATAAAGAGACTTTTAAAGCCTGAACTGGACAGGTTGAGGTTTGCACCGCTATAATTCTGATCTGCATGTTCAAAGTATCCCATAACTTTCCACACAAACTGTGATATATATGAGAACAAAAATGAAAAATAAAGCGAGTTATATTTGAAGGTAGAAATTCTGGAGGACAAATGTTGGAGGACGAGAAAGATAGATGGCGAGAGGACAAATGATATCGCGAGCAAATTATAGAGGATGTTGCTTGGAGGAACACTTGCAAAAAAATTGAGATTCATCAGTAACACCGTTTTAACGTGAAATCATCAGAAATTTGTTCTTACTACGAATTGTCGCATTGTCGAATCACACGCATATATTGTGAGGTCAAAATTTTTATGGACAAATTAAGATCTCTCAAGGATGCTCAGAGGAAACGTTGCAGCACTTGTCGGACAGAAATTTCATTTCTATCGAAAACTGTTGTTTCCAGCAACGAAAATAAGATGCATCTACGGAGTGTTCAGTAATTGACGGGCCATAGGAGATTTTTGTCAGAATTTTAAAGCACGGGGCAATGCAATTCTCCATCTCGCATGCGCCCCAAAACGCATTTCACGAAGGAATGCTTTTTGAAACTCATGCCAGATGGGGAATTACCTGGCCCCGTGCTTTAAAATTCCAACAAAAATCTCCTATGGCCCGTCAATTACTGAAGACCGTGTAAAAGTGCCGTGTTTTTATCGTTGAAATAGAGGTAGACATACACCTACTTAGTGGCCACATTTCGAGAAACGTTCTCTGCGTTATTATTTTAGGTTCTTATGTGAGACTTCTCTAAAGCTTACCTTTGCAACAAAAAATATGGAATTTTATCTCGCTCAAGAATATTCTCATCACCGAGTCACTTTCTGTAATAAAGCCCCAGTCCCTGTTTGAATAGTCGCTGCTTTTTGAAGGAATGGATGAAAGTTCTTCGTTTCTGGGGTCCTCCCCTCATCAAATTGTTATATGCGTAGAAAAATAAAAGCGCTACAATCTTGGAAGTCGAAGCAAATTTAGTTGGAGAAACGAAAATCCGGGACCAAAAGTAACTGAAATCTCGCATATTAGAATAGAGTATCCGCACGACAGAGAATTGGGATACCTACTCTGTTCAGCCACCCTGTCAAACGGAACCATCTGCTCCGACTTTTCTTGCAGGTCCGCGGAAAAATGCAGCCCAGCTTGTGCATGTATTTTATCCACTCAAATAATTCTGGGATCTTATACTCAAGGTTGGGTACACTTCCTCATTTTGGGTACAAGCCGATCCTGAATCCCTTTGGAAATGGCGTCGCATATTCTCAGAGCTCAGCTTTTCTTTCAAATTAGGCTCCCGGATATGTTCTCGAATATGGTGCATTCTCTCAAATTGCAAAATTGAATATGAAAATTTCAGCCAGCTACGGAGATTGGACACCAATTTAGCTGATATGCTGTTTCCTTATTTCTGCATACAGGATGCCCAGGATTTTACAGTTATTTTACAATTATTCGGATTTTACCGAATAATTTTACCGAATATTACACCGTTTTCTCTCCTTTCTCCGCCAATCATTTTTCTGTGGGAGTAAATGTTTCTTAAACAAAACAGGGCCAACATTTTAGCTTTCACTTATGAGCCACATTTTCATGGAAGGGACCGTTTCTGAGCAAAGGATAGGGCGGAATGTTTCACTTGAACTTGTCAACAGCAATTTCAAGGGTTTTCAGCCATCTAACGGTGTCACATCCACATGGCAGGAAAAATTTAATTCATGCGATGCATCCATATCTGGATATTTCCAGAACATTTCCCGAAATGCTGGAAAACTCAGTCTCCGTCAGAACAAAGGCTGTTTTTCTCCAAAGACAATATTTACACGTACACACGCCAGGTGCTTTTAAGCCTGCGGGGTATATCTTAGATTGAGAGCATCAAACTGGGCAACACGTTGAGTTTGGGCAACAGAACATCAAGTTGTAATATCAAGAACATGACCTTGATGGGGAATATTTTTATTTCGCTGAGGAATGTATGCCCGGAATTTCGAACTACCACGTGCATACTCCATCTCCTTCATACCTGCTATTCGCCAAGAATGAACAGCGCCTGCAGGAAAGTAATGCGAATTTTGATGGGAAAATAATTTGGCCATTATTTCCTTCTGCTGCTACGAACATTTTGCTCATTGAGCGTGAAGCCGAATTTTGCGAAAACACACGTCTTACCGGGGCTTTCAGAATATTCTCTTTCCCGAAATTCCACACCATTCCCGTTATTCCCATCAGTGGCACATTTCCTCTGGCAGTTGCCATTTCCCCCTTGAATCAATTCACCGCATTGCCTCGCCATAAGGCTTTGCAATCCCAACTTGTCTTTCATTGCAAAAATTATTTATTTGTTATTCCTGTTATTCCCATATCTATTCTCACCTTCTCGTTTGTTCCGAAACACCATTTTTCCAGCAAAGGATCTTTTCTGATTGAGTTAATTTAGTTTCCCGTTTCCTTTCCGGATATTTTGCTGAATTCAATCTGCAGCAATCCAATTTTCATGGAATTCGCCCGATTCTTTTTTCGCAAAAACGACTCCTTAAGTGACTATTACCTACTGAAAAAGGCTGTTTGAGAAACATGGGGTAAAAAAATAGTCTTCTTCTGGGAAGATTGCAGGCTTTTCCCAGACTCAATCAAGGGTTGGGGGTGATAGATTCAACGGTGTCGCTGCCAATTTGGAGATGTATGTGCGTCTAGAAATTTCCTCGGGCCTAACATTTATGTGAGCATCCCCAAGGGGAGAGGAAGGAAAAATACCTATAGACGGTGATTAATGGAACCAAATCGCCGATGTCTCGAGGTTTTGGCGCAAATAACTATGCGCATGCATGTCTTGGTACAATTATTGAACTGCATTTCTGATGAGCATTCGCAAGATTTGCCAAACACCATTGATGATCATGATAAAAAAGCAACTCCGGACTGACTCTTGAAGGATTTGGCGAACATCTGGGTTGGTTAATTACGATAGATTTACACGGAATGGGTGGAAGCTCCTTTGAATTTTGGATGATGACTGCCCGTCCCACTCACGCCCTTAGGCACTTTCAGGCTTCCGACTGCCAGAGGCGTGGGAGCACGTATGCACTTGCAGAGATCTCATTTTTAGGAGTATTGCTTTCCATAATCCTTTCTTTGGAGCAGACACTTTTACTCCACTTTTTGTAATGCAAGCAAATCCTTGGTTTCTTTCCAGAACCTAAAGATATCTCTGAAAGGAGTCTGGACAAAAAGCTTCCCAGAGCTTAATTTTACCCCAACTTGAGAATGCATGTGAAGAACAGTATCAATTCGTGTCTTTTTCAATTCCTGGCTGGATAAGATTCGGAGACGAGCTACTCGATCTATTTATCAGAATTGCGCTCGTGATGGAGGCGTCACAGGCATGTTGAAAACACTGACCCTTCAAGATCTCCCTTCTCGGCACCTTGAAAGATAGTCTTAAACTCATCTGGGCCACAAAATCCATGAAAAATTCTAATGCCCTTGCAAAATCGTTTTCTGTTTTTTACTGAACTTTCATTTCACCGATTTCACAAAACATTTGATTTACAATGGCCTTTTTATCCGCACTGTCCGTGAATGGAATTCCCTGCCAACAAATTCTCCGTTCCTTTCGCAATCCTGCTCCGCCACCTAAGTATATAGCAGGATCCTCCACCACCAAAGTAACGAGGCACCTATAAGCCCTCGTTTTTCGTTATTTTCGTTTTTTTTGCCGCATTTCGTTTTGTAATTTTACACGCTGACCAACTCCAACGTTTTCTTCGTTTTTATCGAATCAATGTCTTTTTTATTCTTTCTTCTTACACTTTGAGTAACAAGTCCTTTGTGTATATGCTGTGTGTGAATCTATGTTCGACCTTATATACCATAAGATTTGTGTTCGTCGTTAATTTCTAAATTTTTGTAAAAAGGTCAAAGCCCTGAAATTCTGAAGGTCAAAATGAGGTTTTCTTAATCGAACTTTTTCATGAAGGATTGGGGAAAACCCAAAGTGCTCAAACATCATATCCCTGATCAGTTTTTGTAAAAACTGTTTGCACAAACCCTTTAATGTTCCATTTTGCACGGGATTTCCACGGGGGAATGTGGTTCCCACGTGGTTCCCCAACCACTGAAAAGTGTTTGTGATGAATTATTATCGCATTATTTCACAAAAACCAGAGAAATGGGTTTCATAAGTATTACGTGGTATGAGAATATCGCAAAATTGATGCTTTTCACAAAAACGCTTCAAAGAAATCTCATCCCTATTTCAGAGGCCTTCCTCTTTTCGCAGCAGAACTAGCAAGACGAAATCTTCCGAGAATAAAGTTCTTTCGTGAAACATAATATGAGCGTTTGGACTGCACACTGACAGACATTGAGCCTGCAAGATCAACTTTCTCAAGCAATGAGCGTATTTAACTTAGGTCTCTTTTTTGAACACTTAAGAAACATGTCTTCCGGAAATGTCCACTCGCGAAGGCTGCTGCTTGTCTATTACGCGACATTTCAGAGCGATTTTTTGCCATAACAATTTTCAGTCCTGCTGCCACGCAGGCTGTTGTTTAATATAGGCTTCGGCGAACGTAATAAAGTCCAGGGTTACTACTTCCATAAAAATAAACGTCTCCAGAGTTTCGTATATCCGCCGTGTATTGACCATGGCACTATCAAACAACACAAACGGTCGAAGATAGGCGAGAGAAAAGAAGTTTGAGATAGGTGAGAGAAGAAATCGACAAAGGAAAAAAAAGGAAAAATGTCGAGTATTTTGGGAATGAGAAGGCCGCCCCAGAGAAATGAAAAAGCGTCTATGGCAGCGTTCAAGAACAGTGATAGGCCAAGAGAAGGCTATACCTAGCTGTATTCGAGCGATGTCATCTGCACGGAATAACCCTGCCAGGCACAGCATTAAAAGCCAATTATTATTAGGGTCTATAGGAGAGAGCGGATGTTTGAAGTCAAGTATGGGAGGGTGGAAACCTCCTTGAGCTATCAATTCTTTCGAAAACAGGTAAAATACGAAATGTTTGTTGTCCTGATACCTATAACAACGGACACACATTTTGGACGGAGGCAGATTTCAGATGGATACATTTTAGACGGGGACAGAAGTATTCGTCTAAAAAACAAACCTCCAGGATACCTCTGGATGCTTTCATCATCTGAAATGTTTATGGTCCCATTCAGAGATTTGGATTTTGAGTGCTTGGTTCAATCGGTTCCTCTCAGTTGAGGAAATTATTCGGTGGCATGCACGTGGCAGAAAGGTGCCTGGAATCCTTGTTTCAATTTCGTGCCAATGTTTACGTGGAAGCAGCGTTTCAGCACAGTGGAACTTCGGTGGCATGTAAACACGTGTTGTCACCTTGCCAGAACGGGAACATCGTTTGCGCGCCAAAAGCAATGCTTTGACGAACTATTTTGACAGCAAATGAAATTTTCCGAAATTTGGCACAGGAATGGCATTTTGTTTTCAGTAAATTTGAAAAATTCCGTCTAAAATATAACTTCCGTTTCTTGTTTCCAAGTTTCTCATTTCCAATTATTTCTTTTTGCGATTTGCTTTTATCTCCCTTTTACGTACTACACTCTTCAGCCCTCAGGTTTCGTCGATTAAATTTGTGTTGTTGAAGGGGTTCTGTTCAGCTCAATAAAACGTTTTCGAATGTTTCTTCCATTCGAACACTGAGATTTATACTGATACAAACTGAGCACCCCACATTGAAAGGTGAGGTTAAAGATTGTTCGTTCACGCCCAACT
Organism: Sinentomon sp. SZTP_YWyxl; assembly: GCA_030068105.1. Classification (NCBI taxonomy): domain Eukaryota; kingdom Metazoa; phylum Arthropoda; class Protura; order Sinentomata; family Sinentomidae; genus Sinentomon; species Sinentomon sp. SZTP_YWyxl. Next base: position 33,451 of record JASGXE010007312.1, on the reverse strand, counting down.
GATGAAGAGCGGACACGGACATCAAGAGTCAAACGTGATATCACGGAAAAACCGACCGAGAAGCCACCTCAGTGCCACGCTGCTGACAACACCACTGGCAACGTTGCTTGTCGACGTCCCATATTACGGTATACGCCACGTGGTCTGGTAACGTGGTTGACACGATTCCTATCATCAAGATGGAGCGTGGCGAAACGTTCCATCTGCGTTCCATCTGCAGCTGGGGGATTGTGCGCCGATTTACTCTCTCGGTTTTGGGCATCATTGGAGTTAGTGATTTTGACAAATCTGCTGGAGCATCAGTGATTTATGATAAGCTATCTGGAACGTCAGTGATTTTTCACAAACCACCTGGAACGTCAGCAGTTTTCGAGAAGCCATCTGGTACGTCAGTGATTTTTTTTAATGTTGTGATGACTGATTTTTGAATGCCGTGTTTTTGAATGTTGTGATGCCAATGATGTTAAATGTGTTTCAAGGATATCAACAAAACTGAAATAAGCAAGTTCTTTGATGTCCCTGTTACATTTCCGAAATTGCCTCCGAACAAAGAATTGCCTCCGTTCGTAGATCTGTCTTCTTTTTTTTAGGCTGCCCCTTTTCGTGATTGAACCAACTGGAAATAAAATGATATGTGTTCTCGGAGATTAAAATTTCTCAAATCATCACAAAAAGGTGACGAATCTGGAAGCATTTTCGATTTGTTTTGTGAATTTTTACGGCGTGCCAGATTTAAAAATTACCCAAGGAATTGGTGACCGCAGGAAATGATTAATTGTAATTGATTTGAACTGTTGTAAAAGTGGCAAATGGCCAAAATGTTTGCTTTAAGATTGTACAGATTTTGATAATGCAAATAGAAGAATACATTTTTATTGCCGATTTGACAGGTTCCGTTCTTCTTTGAATAGTGTGGCTTTTGGAAGCATCCCCGATTATTTGTGGCGCCGTTTGAAGCCTTTTTTAATCCACGTCAAGTAAAAAATCCAAAAAATAGATATGGTTTTAGGGGCACTTGGAAACATTGCCGTATAGGTGTACACTCCTTATCAAAAGTCTTCGAACATATAGGTGTTCATTATTAACTCAGGCGCCATTTAGAATCGATTACAGCATGCGCCGCAAAACATCGTGACACTCTTGTGAGGCGTGAACTTGCACCAAGACCTGTCGAAATTAGATGGCCCCTGTGTTTACCATACAAGCTCCGTATTTCCCTCTAGACATGTGGAGTGATATTTTGAGACGCAGGCGCACACACGCTTGAAAGCAATGCAATGCGTTTCTGGTTGCAACTCTTGCAAAATGGCCTGCCAACAGTCATCCACACTGAATTAGGCATGTTGAGTCCGCCAACACTCGTTACCCTATTCGTAAATCACGGAACATCCGCTCGCTCTGTCCGTTACTTTTTGCCAGAGCACATACAGGCGTTTGGCCACTCGGTAAAGAACCCATATTTCCCCTCATTCCGCACATTCTTATAAATTCCTTAACTGCGAAAGTTTGCGAAACCGGGAGTGCTGCTGTAGGTCGTATGTCTTTCTTGCGAAGTTTAGACGTCTATAAGGGAGTCGTAAATTGTCAGAAGGAGCAGGAAACTGCTGACCAAGCTCAGGTAATAATTCAAACCTTTCTCCCCTTTGACCGTCTGACCGACTATACATTCAGGCCTATTTCTCTAGAATCTATACACTCTTTCTGTTGGGATAAGGTAATGACGGGGTAATTGAAAAGTCATTGCACGTAATTTTGCCAAATATGGCGCTGTGGTATATGAAGGGAGACATGGCTGTCATGATGGGGTGGTCGCGGTAAGCAGACCTGTCGGAATCATTTTAGAATTATATTGTCACATTGGAAAAAATGATCAGATTCGTACAACAAAATAATTAGTCTCATCAATCAACACCTCATTCCACTTGGAGATATGAGCGAAGAATTCTCCCAAGTGTGCTCAGAGTGAATTCAGAATTCTTTCAACAATGAAAACTCGGTCGAAAACTTCATTCTCGACATAGAAATTAAAGTTTTTCTCTGCATTTAAATGGAAGAGTGTGAAGCATTCTCAGCTCATATCTTCAAGTGGAATGAGCTGTACTTAATATGTGCTTTCACATATGCATGAGAATATAGGAGTTGCTTCGTCCATCAATGAGAAAAATAAATTTCTATGCCGCAATATTTGTTCAAAAATCCGAATATACCAGACGGATGCGCCTTTCGCAACTATGGAAAAGGAATAAGCGTTGTGCACAGAAATTAAATTTTTGCAGCACAAATCTCTCCACTGAATTGTGGCTATTGAGTTGAACCTGAGGCGAGCTTTAAAAAATCACCTACAATCAGTGTTAAAAATATTTCGCATTGCAAAACAGAGAATTTGCAGTCGCATGAGGATTCTTTGAGGTTTTTGTGGCGTCCATAAAATATCTCAAATGTTTGGTTGCAGGTTAACCATGTGCAGTATGCGGTCTGTTATGTGGCCTGAATTTTTATTGGTCATGCACCGAACGGTAAGCAAGGAAAAATCACAGTTTGCAAATTGTCCAGTGTTATTTGAAGCATCTCTCAGGTCATTTTTCCCAAGATGACCAACCGGCTCGATGTGAAGCGCTGTTCTGACTTTTTCTTCTGCAGAGTTTTCCTTTTTGAGGATGGGAGAGAGGGGAGGGAGAGAGGAGGAGAGAGGAGGGAGAGAGAGAGAGGGAGAGAGAGAGAGAGAGAGAGAGAGAGAGAGAAGGAGAGAGAGAGAGAGAGAGAGAGAGAGAGAGAGAGAGAGAGAGAGAGAGAGAGAGAGAGAGAGAGAGAGAGAGAGAGAGAGAGAGAGAGAGAGAGAGAGAGAGAGAGAGAGAGAGAGAGAGAGAGAGAGAGAGAGAGATTGGAGAGAAACAGAGGAAGTGAAAGGGTCAAGAGAAAGATCGGCGTGGAAGAGCATGCCTTATCTTTAATGTCCCTTTCTTGGCCGAGTTTTCAGCAGAATTGCTGAAATTTTGGCACGTTTCCCTGATTTACAGCAGTCAGAGAGAGTCAAGGAATTGAAGAATATAAACTGTACTTTTTTACTTCAAATGATATGAGTAGGTACGTACCTATCTTGAAAATAGTGCCGTGGAACCGTCGTCTTCAGCATTTTCTGAGGCTGCGCGTGTCTCGTCTCTCATTGTTGTTCAAAAAAAAATCAGGCATTTTTCGATGCATGATTAGAATGCTCTGAAGTGTGCTTGCATGGAAACGAGACATATTTTTCCAATTTTGTTAATTGTTTTTCTCATGAAAAAGACGAATTTCTTTGAAAAGAAAACAAAACTTTCGAGTGGAATTTCAAGTGAACTTTAAAAAAAAAACTTCAGTCGTTCTGGTTTCCTTCTGCTGAGGAAACTTACAAAATCATCAAAATAAAGTCAATAAAATAACAATGGTCAATAAATAAAACAGTCAACAAATGAAAATAAAAAATAAAAATAAAGTAGGTACCTATAGTTGGTGGACTGGCAACAAACAATTATTCATTGGCGAAGCCAGAAGTGCTTTGCCGAACATAAAAATGGGACAATTAATACACAGAGGGCGATTATTAAAACAGGCGAGATCAAACAACATGGGTGAAAAAGATAGAGGAAGAATACAAACTGTCAAAGAAACCATCCAGGTTTCAGGATGGTGCGGCGCCTGGGACATGCAGGTCAATACAACTAAAACTCTGGCACTGGTTTTTTTCGAAGCGATCCGGGAATATTGCCGCTGACAAAATTTATACGGTCAATGACCAATCAATTGAAAATGTCAAGACCTTCAAATACCTTCCTCATATCCCATTATCTTTCTTGGCGCGATCACATCGTGTCCACCTGTAAAAAGGCAAGAACTACCCTTGGCTTCATCCAAAGAAATATGCGTCATGCTTCTAGAGAAGCCAAACTTACGGCTTATTTATCCCTTGTTTTGCCTGTGATTGAGCATGGTGGAGCAATCTGGGACCCAACTTGCAAAGAAGACATTTAAAATCTGGAAATGGTTCAAAGGAGAGCTGCACGCATGATTACGAACTCATATGCACGTGACATCAGTGTTACCAGACTTCTTAAGGAACTTGATTTGGCTACGTTGGCAAGCAGGCGAAGAGAGCGCAGACTCCAGCTTCTCGGTGACATGATAACCCACTCACTTAACTTCTCTATTCCCGGTTGTTATTCCCTAAAACCTTTTCAACGAAGAACCGACAACGGTCTTGCCCTTTATGCACCGATATCCAAATCAAACCGATATTTTAATTCTTATTTCCCACGAACTATCAGAGACTGGAACAGCCTTCCTGTTAAATCCAATTTTCTTTCCAGGGCAAGGAAATCTCTGGGCGCCGCACCGATTTAAGCTCTTAGTGATCCTCTTTCATCACGTAACGTACTGACTCTTAAATGTGTTTTGTCCTCTTCATTGTGTGTTATCTGCTTTTTACTCGCTTGACAGCTTGACTAACACTTAATTGTGTGCAATTTTTTGTATTGATCTCCTGCTGCCAAAACACGTTGTAGCAGTATTGCTTTAATAATAATAAAATAATAAAAAAAAAGAATAAACGGCTAATTGTAAATGGAAACAGCACAACTCAAAAACAACTCGACGAATACGGATTGGAATTCGCAATGGAACTGAGCAGGGAAGAGCGACTGTGAAAGCACTGAAAGGAGTTAAATGAAAGAATTGCCACTTCATATGCCACGTTAGTGAAAATTCAATTGAGAGAACTCAGAACGGTTTACTTTTGCTGGATAATACAGACCCTACGCATGGGCAAGATTCGAATTGAGGACCTCTGGTGAACGTCGTGCCGCAGGTCGAATGACCATCTTCCCAACCCACGCCCACGACAAGGGGCCTAAGCCAAAATTTGGTTAAAGCTGTTTATACGGGGGGACAGTTTGAACTGCTACCATGTTTTCTTTTCTCACACCTTGACTGTACCAGAGATATTTTTATTGGGGGGGGGCAGTTTGAACTGACCTCCTTGAAAAATATTTCCGAAGACATTCTACAAGGTGTACCAAAAGTTATTTTTGTCTTTATTCTTGTTTATTTTTCATTTCTCACAATCTTTGAGTTTTTATTATTTGTTGCTTTTGGTTGGGTTAGGTTAGGTCGGGTTAGGTAAGGTTGGGTTTACTTGGGTTACGTTAGGTTAGTTTCAAAAACCAAAACAAATTAGGTTGTTTTTATTGACCTAACCAAAACCGCACCAAACCTAACCGAGCATAACCTAACCTAACCCAACCTAACCACAACAAATCTTAACCTAACTTAACCCAACCTAACCACAACAAATCGAACAAATGAAAACCCAATGTCATTAACGGATGGTAAGGTTTGGTACGGTTTTGGTTGGGTTAACCAAAACCGTATTTGGTTTGGTTTTTGAAACTAACCTAACCTAACCCAACCTAACGTAATCTAACCTAACCTAAAGTAACCTAACCTAACCTAACCTAACAAATAACAACCCAATGATTGTGAGAAATGAAAAATAAACTAGGAAAAAGTATACCTTTTGGTACACCTTGTAGAATGTCTTCGGAAATAATGATAAAGGAGACCAGTTCAAACTGTCCCCCCAATAAAAATATCTCTGCGGTACAGTCAAGGTACGAGAAAAGAAAACATGGCAGCAGTTCAAACTGTCCCCCCGTAAAAAGCAGCTTTAACCCAAAATTTTCCCAGTTTGGGAAGCAAATTTGTGTTGAAATGAAAAAATCATTCTGTGCTCGTGTCTTCCCCATGAAAATTCTGTAACTTTGTCTGGCAATTTGAGCGCAGAAATCATGTCAAATGCAGTATGTTATACTCGTACCTATTCCTCGCATACCAACATATTATAATTTTCGCTGAAAACACTTCTGTCGAAATTGATGCGATGGAAACCAGCTCGTTGATGGAAGCCTAAACGGAATGAAAATCAAATAATTCGGTTCCATAGGCACATTTCGAACCACCTTGACCGAGCGTTTTTGCACTTCGCGAAATCGACGTGTAAACGAGAATTGATTTAGTTGATGAGATGGAATCACACGGGACACAAAATGGTGAGGTGCATGAGACGCCGATGTCAACAATGTGTCGCTCTCAACCGATAAGCGAAGGTGCAAAAAACACGAGGCTCGCGGAAAACAGGTAAACATTTTCAGCAAATTCTTGTTTGCAAATTAATATTTCTCACAAAATATTCATTGGGGAAAGCGTGATGTTTTGATTCAATGACTTGTCTCACGAAAGAAAAAAAAATGTATCATTTTGTCTTCTGTTTTGCAATCTTTTACTTTGGAATGGTCGCCAGAAATATGATATGATGAAAAAGAAAGGGCTGTGATATGAGATCATGACAAGGCTGAAAACCAATGGGTGTTTGATACATTTCTCATTTTTTCCTTCACTTTATTTGCTGAGTTTTATTCCTGACATTGTCCGGCGTGAAAAAGCTTAATCCACAAAAAAGTGACCTGTGGCAAAGAAGTTGTGGATTGTGTGGCACAGAAGTTGTGGCCTGTGTGGCACAAACAGAAGTTGCGGCGGTGAAATTAAAGCAAAAAGCGTTAGCTAGCTAGGTTACTCGTGAAGGTCTAAATTACATCAGGTGAAGGTGAAGTTATATGTTAATCATCAAACGAAACATTTTGGTTAGAGTTAAGTTATGCGTGTTGGTAGTGGTGCACTCAAATCTACAATTGGCATACGGTAAAAATAAACAGGCACCATCCGGCGTACTCCAAACAGCGCTGATCTCATTATGTTAGTTAAAAATATCGTAAACTTATGGCAACTCTGCAACTGTTTTGGGGTTGTTTTGCGGCACCCAGTAGCCAATAAATATTTAAAATAACCACCCGCGTTTGGAATTCAATCTTCCCAGGAGGGATTCCCGCATTAAAAGTTGGAAATTATCGACTTTTCAAGCTGGAATAACGATGGAAAAGAGGGGAGAGCGACAGAACCGCCCGGCAAAACTTGATTCCACACCAGCAGCACATCGTCAACCCCAATTTGGTTCGCTTAATCCCGTCAACCACGGAAAGCTGCTCGCTGCCGGTGCTTCCAACAGGCTTCAGCTTGTCTTTTGCCAGCCATTCCCGCCATTGCCCTGCTTCGTTTAAATGTCTTGGCGGTCCCAATCCCGTCGGGAAGAGAGCGAGAGAGAAGAGTTGCGGTTTTTTATTTCCTGCCGCAGACCCCGATGAGTGAGGTGAAAGGCTGGCACCCGACGCCAAATTCAAACCCCGTTCACACACACCGCCCTCCTCTCATCGACTTTTGCCTGGGACTATCTCGATCTTCATACAAAATGACTTCCATAAATCGACCCCTCGCCCCAAACCAACCAACAGCCCTATTTATTGACTGACAATGGAAAATTGATAGCCCTCTCAGTGAAAATTTCAAAAGTTGGAAGGCGCAGCACCCCTTTCTGAGGTTGCAGCTGCAACGACGAAGCTCAAACGACTTTCTTTTTCCGCTCTGAAAGAACATTAGAAAGATAGCACAGTCTTCGAATATGGTGGACCACTAGACTAAGGAGGGGGCGGAAACAGGAAGTTTCGGTTGGCAATTCTGCATGGTCGCCGTCTCCCCTGAATCTTTCAGTGGTAAATCAATGGAATAGATGTACAGGGTGTTAACGTAGCAATTTGGACAAGTAGTTGAGGAAAATTAATTTTAAATGTGGTACTGCTTGCAAAATTTGCTAAATTTACAACTTGCAAATTTGCTAACTGCAAATTGCGAACCGTGAAAATTTTGAAAGGCTCACAAAATTCTACAAACACGGTGGAAACACGTTTCGAAAATGATGGGCGTAAACGTCGAATAACCCCTGAAAACATTTGAATATCTCTGCACACATCACAGAAACATGGGAGATTGCAGCGGTTCGAAAATGATGGGCGGAAACATCGAATAACCCCTGAAAACTTTTGAATCTCTCTGCACACATCACAGGAAACATAGGAGATTGCAGCTTCTCGAAAATGACAGGGGTAAGCGTCGAATAGCCCCTGAAAATGTTTGAATCTCTCTGCACACATCAAAGGAAATACAGGAGATTGCAGCTTCTCGAAAATGACAGGCGTAAGCGTCGAATAACCCCTGAAAATGTTTGAATCTTTTTGCACACATCAAAGGAAATATAGGAGATTGCAGCTTCTCGAAAATAACAGGCGTAAGCGTCGAATAACCCCTGAAAATGTTTGAATCTCTCTGCACACATCAAAGGAAATACAGGAGATTGCAGCTTCTCGAAAATGACAGGCGTAAGCGTCGAATAACCCCTGAAAATGTTTGAATCTTTTTGCACACATCAAAGGAAATATAGGAGATTGCAGCTTCTCGAAAATGACAGGCGTAAGCGTCGAATAACCCCTGAAAACATTTGAATATCTCTGCACACATCACAGAAACATGGGAGATTGCAGCGGTTCGAAAATGATGGGCGGAAACATCGAATAACCCCTGAAAACTTTTGAATCTCTCTGCACACATCAAAGGAAACATAGGAGATTGCAGCTTCTCGAAAATGACAGGCGTAAGCGTCGAATAGCCCTGAAAATGTTTGAATCTCTCTGCACACATCACAGGAAGTATTGGAGATTGCAGCTTCTCGAAAATGACAGGGGTAAGCTTCAAATAACCCCTGAACATGCTTGAATCTCTGTGCACACATCAAAGGAAATATAGGAGATTGCAGCTTCTCGAAAATTACAGGCGCAAACGTCGAATAACCCCTGAAAATGTTTGTATCTCTCTGCACACATCACAGGAAATATTGGAGATTGCGGCTTCTCGAAAATTACATGGCGTAAGCGTCGAATAACCCCTGAAAATGTTTGAATCTCTCTGCACACATCACAGGAAATATTGGAGTTGCAGTCTTCTCGAAAATGACATGGGTAAGCGTCGAATTAGCCCTGAAAATGTTTGAATCTCTCTGCACGCATCAACAGGAAATCATTGAAGTTGCAGTTTCTCGAAAATGACAGGGGTAAGCGTCGAATACCCCTGAAAATGTTTGAATCTCTCTGCACACATCAAGGAAATCAGGAGATTGCAGCTTCTCGAAAATGACAGGGGTAAGCGTCGAATAGCCCCTGAAAATGTTTGAATCTCTCTGCACACATCAAAGGAAATATTGGAGATTGCAGCTTCTCGAAAATGACAGGCGTAAGCGTCGAATAACCCCTGAAAATGTTTGAATCTCTCTGCACACATCACAGGAAATATGGAGATTGCAGCTTCTCGAAAATGACAGGCGTAAGCGTCGAATAACCCCTGAAAATGTTTGAATCTCTCTGCACACATCAAAGGAAATACAGGAGATTGCAGCTTCTCGAAAATGACAGGCGTAAGCGTCGAATAGCCCCTGAAAATGTTTGAATCTCTCTGCACACATCACAGGAAATATTGGAGTTGCAGCTTCTCGAAAATGACAGGCGTAAGCGTCGAATTACCCCTGAAAATGTTTGAATCTCTCTGCACACATCACAGGAAATATTGGAGTTGCAGCTTCTCGAAAATGACAGGCGTAAGCGTCGAATAGCCCTGAAAATGTTTGAATCTCTCTGCACACATCACAGGAAATATTGGAGATTGCAGCTTCTCGAAAATGACAGGGGTAAGCTTCAAATAACCCCTGAACATGCTTGAATCTCTGTGCACACATCAAAGGAAATATAGGAGATTGCAGCTTCTCGAAAATTACAGGCGCAAACGTCGAATAACCCCTGAAAATGTTTGTATCTCTCTGCACACATCACAGGAAATATTGGAGATTGCGGCTTCTCGAAAATTACTGGCGTAAGCGTCGAATAACCCATGAAAATGTTTGAATCTCTCTGCACACATCACAGGAAATATTGGAGTTGCATCTTCTCGAAAATGACATGGGTAAGCGTCGAATTAGCCCTGAAAATGTTTGAATCTCTCTGCACACATAACAGGAAATATTGAAGTTGCAGTTTCTCGAAAATGACAGGGGTAAGCGTCGAATTACCCCTGAAAATGTTTGAATCTCTCTGCACACATCAGAGGAAATCCAGGAGATTGCAGCTTCTCGAAAATGACAGGCGTAAGCGTCGAATAGCCCTGAAAATGTTTGAATCTCTCTGCACACATCACAGGAAATATTGGAGATTGCAGCTTCTCGAAAATGACAGGCGTAAGCGTTGAATAACCCCTGAAAACATTTGAATCACTCTGCACACATCACAGGAAATATGCGAGATTGCAGCTTCTCGAAAATGACTGGCGTAAGCGTCGAATAACCCATGAAAATGTTTGAATCTCTCTGCACACATCACAGGCAATATTGGAGATTGCAGCTTCTCGAAAATGACAGGGGTAAACGTCGAATAACCCCTGAAAATGTTTGAATTTCTCTGCACACATCACAGGAAATATAGAAGATTGCAGCGTTTCGAAAATGACAGGCGGAAACATCGAATAACCCCTGAAAACTTTTGAATCTCTCTGCACACATCACGGGAAATATTGGAGATTGCAGCGTCTCGAAAATGACAGGCGGAAACATCGAATATCCCCTGAAAACTTTTGAATCTTTTCATGAAAATTTACATGAAATATGGGAGATTGCAGCGTTTCGAAAATGGCAGGCGTAAGCGTCGAATAACCCCTGAAAATGTTCCACAAACTTCAGAAGAAATATTGAATATTTTAGCTTATCAAAAACGTCGAACAAGCCCTGAACATTTCGAATCTCCCCGCTCGTATCTGCATGGGAAATATCGGAAATTGCATATTTCCATTACGTCAGGAATATCCTTAAATTGTCAAAAACGTCGAACAAGCCCTGATCATTTTCGAATCTCCCCACGCGCATCTGCATAGGAAATATCGGAAATTGCATCTGGCTGTGAGTTCACTTCCTCCACTTTAATGTTTGACCAGTTTCACTTTTGCTTTGTTGAATGGAATTGTTTTTCAACTGTGAAATGGATATCAGCACGAAAGCCACGCCAAGAAAAGCATGCCGTGGTCCAGGAAGAGTCGTCGTTTCGCTTGGAGTTAATTGCGAATTGAGACTCTTAAAGGCATTTTTCACTTTCCGGAAACCAATTTGGCATGTGTCGTCTGGAGAGAGAGAGAGAGTCGATGTTGACTCCTGTCTTTCGTGTTTGGCGGACATTCATCCAACTCGTCGCAGGAATGTTTTTCACCGTTTTGAATTAACGTGCGTCGCAGAAAGTGACTTCGGCCCGTCTGTGCATGCGTGCGTGCTTCGGACGATTTGCGAAAAGTACCAAAAAGAAAACGACAAGCTTTTAGCGAGAAATTAAACATGGTTTCGCCCGGCCCGTCTCTTGCGGCCATTTATTCCGCGTTCCATTCGGAAATATATGCACTTGACCTTATCAAGTGGCAGGAACCACCAACCAGACGATGCATTGCAGTTGCCTTTGCATCATTCACTCACAAGTGCAGCTCAGCTGTCACAGCTGGTTTGTTGAAGCGGTTCCGAGTATCACTCCCGATTTCGCTTCAGTGTTTTAAATCATTAAAATATGGACACGCAAATGAACAATGAATTCAAAGAGAAAAGGAACAAACGACAACTATCACAGCGAGGAAACATCTAAGAGACGCTCGCGTCAATTTAGACTTTGTTGTGACTGGATCCTAAATATGTTGCACAGGATGCATCTAATAAATGTGATCAAATTCGAAATATGACGTTTCGAGTCTGACTGTCACCCATCTAGGCCTAATGGAAGAATCATGCGAAAAACTTCTCTCCAACACACTTTTGGCTGCCGAGGATGCAGCCGTCATGCACCACACGGGAAAAGGGATACATGATTTGGAGAGACATCATGAATCACTAACCCTTTGCGGTCCTTTGTCGGACCCAGTCCGACAGGATCCGACACCCTTTTGATTCCTATCTGGTCCCATGTCGGACTGGGTCCGACATCCATTTTGAGTTTGATTTAGTCCTATGTCGGATGGCATCCGACAAGCAGAATGAACCTGACGCACATGGGAGGTGGAGAGGGGCATTCTGCTGTACTTTTTTCATCTTCACAAGGTTGGTTGGGGAAATGAATAATGATATTATTATAATATGAAGAGAGGCAAAGAAAAGGAAAATCAATGCCATGCTGCCATCTTTTGAATGAAATGCGACAAACTGCGCAGACTGGTGGGAGTCGGAGATGACGCTCGTGATGAGGCATTTTATTTGTTGAGGATTTTCAAGCGCAAGTTCAAAAAGCAAGAAAAAAATCGGAAGGATGGCTTCATTTAGCAGTGAAATAAGGACTTCACTGGTGCAATTTGGGACACACTGTACTTTTCTAGGACGTGTATTCTGAGGTCAGGTGTTCCCTTAGTGATGGTAGTTCATGACAAAAGTCTATTAATGATCATGGGACCAACCGCAAGCCACCTAAAATCATGCAAAATATTTTAATTACAAATCTCTTGAAAAATCTAAAAACCCCATACTTTTAATTCAGACCACAAGGGTTTTTCTCCAATTTTCGGAAAAAGACCGCAAAGGGACAGCGTTTGTTTTCAACAAAATTTCCAGAAAGTTCAAATGGCTGCATGATTGGAAATTTTTTCCTTCTGAGACATTTTATTTGTAAGTAATTTTCCTTTGCAGGTAGAGTCTTTTGCAGCCATTCGTGAGGCTTATTGTAGGTACCCATCATTCAGGCGCACTTCACCTGATCATGCGACTGGTTTCCGTTGACTAAGCTGCCCTATCCACGGAAAATAAAGAAATTATATAATTTCAGGGTAGGTCAACGTCTCAAATCACACGAATGTCACATCGTGATGATGAAAATCTTGAAGAATCATTGATGATAAAATCAGCTATGCAAATTCGGAAAATGGACAGTGTGGACACTTGGCAGACTTGGACGCGTGCAGTAACAGAAACAATAATAACTCCCATGATCCAATGCAGGTACTTGTAATACATAAGGGAGTCGTTATTGTTTCCGATACTGTACTTAGAGACAAAATTGTTGTCTTGATTTCGACAGTAACAATAATTGTGAGAAGGTCCCTGGCTATGGAAAGCTTGAATTGTAATTTTCAAGTTTCGGAATCTTGAGTAAAAAATAAAAAGTCAAAATAGGTACGATCGGTAATTAGTTTGTAAAAGTGCGCTGTTTTGAAGTTTTCGTGCGTGAGGCAATCTGATGGTCAAAGACTTCCCAAACCCCTGTAGGTACACATTGGATCTTGTCTGCTGCAGTCAAATGAATTTTTCAATCCTTTAAAACTTGACAACGAAGGGCCTCCTGCCCGTTGTGATGATTGACATGTATCAACTGGTCGAGTTCGTTAAATTTACGAGTTGCTGGCATTGCTCGTTTCAAAGCGCTGCGCTGTCAACATTCTGGGTCATCGCATTTCGCGTTTTCGAAGTTTCGCCTTCGCTGGTGATTCAATTTTTCAATTGCTCCATTTACTGCGTTACTCTTTTAATTCTACACTCTCTTTGGCAGACTCATGTTTAAGTGAACGACTGTCTCTGTCTTGTTGAAGGTCACTCTTTCTTGTCTTGAAGTGCACGGTCAGACTGGCATCGATCTCACGGTGCTATAATGGCAAAAACGGCCTGGCTCCCATATTCGGTCGAGCTCCTATTTACTCGGGCATTCAAAATACGCGGGCCAATGGGCTATAGGAGATTTTTGTCAGACTTTTGAAGCACGGGGCAATGTTATTCACCATCTTCTAAGAGCTGTTAAATGCATTCCTTCATGTGATGTGTTTTGCGGCGCATGCGAAATGGGGAATTACATTGCGCCGTGCTTTCAAAAGTCTGAAAAATATCGCCTGTGGCCCGGTATTCAGAATGGCTCCGTATGCATTGCCATTTGTGGGGCCGACCTTTTCCAATGATTGACGCCATATCTGAGAAATTGACTTCTTACAATTTGGAGATACCAGTGACGCCGATGCAGGTTCTCATATCTGCATGCAAAAATTGTGATTGTTTGGAATTTAGAAAAAACTATATACATGCTGCAGAAATTAAAGATCCTCTTTTTTACCGCAGTCAAATTATGAGATCTCCAGAAAGCTCTGTTGGAATCTAGTGCTTTTATTTCTACCGCCTGCATAAGAATAAAAAGAATGGAAATACGTTTCAGTGAAATGGGAAAAACAAATGTATGAGTTTATACACGAATTCCGACACAGTTGGAACTTGATGATGAGGCCTCATCCATCCGGAGACGGCGGATCCATTCACAGTCGTGAGGTCGTGGAAGAATGTGGTTTCAATGCGGAGAAAGGTCTGTAGCCTGGCGGAAAAGCCTGATGCCTCATAAAACCCGCATTTTGATGGCATTCTGTACAATAGAAAACAAACAAGGAGCGATGCGTATGTAAAGCTGTTCTTGAGATCGCCTATTGCAATGTCAACGCTCCGGAGGTGCACCGCTTCTTACATCGGCATGAGTGGTCTTTTCTGAACCCGCAGGATGTGAAATTTTGACAGTGCTGGAAAAGGAAAAGTTCCAGCTGTAAAAATTCAGCCGAAAAGGTATCGACGGAAAATGTGCACCAATGATGCTTTTTGCATTGCGTTTCAACCAGAGAAAGCCAGTGGGTGCAGTGATCACCTTTTGGCCCCCGGCTTTTTCTGAACACCCTACATGTCCTTGTTTTCCAGTGTGCATGTGCTTATGGGTCCCAAGGGCGATTTTACAAACCCTGCCGCGATTTTAGATGGCAGAGAGCGTTTTGTGCAAGAATGCTCGATTGGGGCCCTTCATTCGCAAGAATAAAAACATTGATCTTTTCTTACCCAAAGCTATCTGAACCTGACCTAACCCTGTCCCCTCTCGGAAAAATCAATGCTCGCTTGGGGCATCGACCTGCCATCTAAAGTCGCGGCAGGGTTTGTAAACTGGCGTCCCGTGTATCTAAAATGTTCACCTTTTTGGAGAACCAATCATTTTTGGATTTAGGTGTTGTGCATTTTGTAAGACCCAAGTGCATCTGAACGTTAACCGCATAATTATATATGCCTCTATTTCCACAAAACCGGAAGTGACTTTTTTGTGTTACATGACTGTGTTGAACCAAGCACGAAGTGGAAATCAGGCGATCTTAAAATTTTCTGCACCAATGCAATGACCGCACCATTTCGAGCTGATTGGTTCACATTCCAAATACCGCAGGACTCTTAATCAGCAAGTCAAAATCAGCAGCGGAAAGCACACGAGGCTTAACTCGTAAATGCGAATACTGCTCAATAAGAATCAGACCGTCAGTATAAGTAGAGCTCACATTCGCATACGTGCAGTATAGGTATGCGAACATATTAATCAAAATGTCAGATTTTCAAACAGGCAACTAAACAAGATGTTTCAGTTGTGATTCCGTTTTGACAACGCCCCTCTTTTGCAGCAAATCTATTCAATTAAAATGCAATTTTTCATCGCCTCATCAATTTCAAAACAATTAAACTGCCGCAAAGCTTGTTCGAGAAAGAAAGTGCTGTAGGTGCGAGTAGATATGCCAAAATGGTCACTCTGTTCAGGATTTGGACATTTTTCTTCCCAGCAGGTGGCATGCAAATTTATGCAGATACGTCCCATATAATTAAAGCTAAAAACATTCAAGACATGCCACAATTGTTGTAATTGACCGAAGGCAAAAATGTCAAATTTAATTTCCATCGCAGCTGTCATGCAAGGCTCGTTTGCCAGTTGTTCTTTTTGTTTCGTCCACGTGGAGCATACGAAACGCCAGAGGACAAGTCAAGCTTATTGTCAAAAACAATAAGCAGCCAACAACACACCTGATGAATTTTGACATGATGAATGCAGGTGGAACTTCACCGCTCGCTCTCTTGCGGGATAATGATTCTGTCGATTTTGGTCCTTGTCCGGTTTCCAAGATTAAATTTTGGGATTCAACTTCAAAGACTCTTTGACCCACTTGCTCAGCATAAAATAGAAAACAGCATGATTAGGCGTAATAGGGTTTTGCATGCGTGTTAGGTATCTTTAGGTCAAACTATTTACACCTTCAGGAGTAACTATTTACACACTTCAGGAGTTCATTATAAACTCAGGCGCCATTAAGAATAAAAGGCAGCATGCGCAGCAAAATATCATGACACTCGTGTAAGGTGTGAAGTTGCACTATAGCCCTGTTGAAATCAGATGGCCCCTGTAATAACAAGTCCTTTAAAACATCGCCCATGTTCGAGGACTTTCGAAAAAAGTTGTACTGTTTCTTTTTCCTTTTTTTTGTGTTTTTTTTTTGTGAGCTCCGAAGTGTTTCTTTTTCCTCCGTAATTTACGGTGTCCAGTTAAACTTTACCCGCATTGCAGATCGTTCAGCTGTCGCAAAGAACATCTTTTTCCATACTGATCCATTTCGAGTCGTTTTAGTGCCAACAATGAGTCTTTTGCCCTCAAATCAACAGAAGAGTTTTGAGTGTGTGAATCCATGTCTTTGTCACGGTTCGTCTTTGCAAATGCAATGACAATTTTAACATTTATATTTTTGGCAATTGTGCACACCAATGACACGTGAAAACAACAAATCCAATTGGTCGATTTTGTCATGGTATTCGAATTGTGCCCACATCATTCAATTTTGAAACATCGCAGTGGCGTGCGGTGGGTGCCAGATGCAGGCAGGCACTTTTTCCAGAGCACTGTTCCCGAACATGCGTTGCGCGAAGCGCAACGCCGGGGGAGGGGTTCGGGGAGGGGGTGTCCCCCTCCCCGAAGGGGAAGAAATTTTGAAAAATGGAGCCTCAAATGGTGCTCAGAATGCTCACGTTTTTGAAAAACTGATAATTTTTTCACATCTGTAGGCATCGAGTTGAACACCAGCAAAGTGTGGACAACATATTTCAGTGAGGTGGTTCGAAACTGAGGTGAAAGGAAAAAATCACTTCGGCAATTTTAAAACAATCTATCACAACAAGCAAAGCCCAGATGAGCGGCAGAAAGTTTCATTGGTGAGCAGTATCCCGATGCCCCCCGTTCGCACAGGCCTGGCTTTGCCGCTGCAGGCCAATTTCAAGCTTTTTATCCAACAGGCATTTCCATGTTCAATGTTGTGTTTCCATGTTTTGTTGAACATTTGCACTTGCGAAATATCCCTTCCAAATCAAGCTCCGAAAAAGCGATATTTTCAGCGACGAACGCCAAAATGTACCATTGAATGTCTTCATCAAAAACACAAGTTTATTGAAATTCATTGGCTTCACAAATTGTGGCACCGGCTTCAAAAGCTTATTCAATTGGGACCACATTTTACGAATTTTTGCCCACACACCAGAATCTGATGTTTTCACCAGCCAAATCCAACATTTCCCTTTTCTGTTTCCCATTCCTGCAAAAAACAACATTTGGCCCCACTTGACATTCAAAAATTGCGGCAGACAGCATGCCTTTGGTGAAGAGAGGTTTGCATTCATCGCAGGCTGCGCGATGTCATCACAGCAGAGGGCTGTAATCAGCTGGAGACAACGGAACAACACGAATCTGAATCTTCACGCTTTTGCTCGCTCGCCGCTGAGATGCAGCTTGAGCAAGATGCTGGAGGCAGATTTCAAAGTGCCTGCTCGGCAACAAGTACTGCTCCACTTGCATTGGGTGGATTCACCTGACGGGATGGAGCGGTACAGGCTTCATCGCATCCCCACAGATCCCTCAAAGCAGGCGGAACCATTCTTTGCCTCTTGCGCCTCATGCGCCAACGGAGCAGTGGATTCGCTTGCGTCCGGAAGACCAGCGAGAAAGAGCGTGGGTTGAGGGGGGCGGGACCTCTGTGGTTGTTGGGATCTGGAAAGAAGGGAGTTCCCAGTTGAGGCGTCGTTCAGCAGACACCATCAGCAGGCAAATCAAAGTGTGCCTTTCTCGGAGATGGCTCAGTCCACATAAATTTGTGGACTTTGATGGCCCCGTTGCAAATTTTTGGAAAAAAATTAAAAATGCACAATTCATGAAATTTTTCTTGGGCAGGCAGCGCCTGCCTTGCCTGCCCTGACCGCACGCCACTGAAACATCGGTATCATTTCGTGAAGCGCGCATGGATCCGAACAGAGCACGTATTGTTTTGGCTTGCCGCAGAAATCTTAACTGGTAACATAGTCCCAAAATCCTCGCCACATGAAGAGTAGATCAAGTTCACGGTGGTGATATTCGGAAGAGGCGTCAAGCAAGCAATGTCAGACGCCGATGACATAGGTTGACAACTAACAATAGACGGCGAAGGTTTTTGGGAGGTTAGGTCAGATTTGCTCAGCTTTAATAAAGTAATAAGGGATTTTAAAGGGGGCTTAATTTAGGGTTTTTGGGAGGTTTGGTCAGATTTGCTCAGCTTTCGGCGGTTACCTCTCGCTTTTGCTGCTGTTGTTCCGACTTGGAAAAATGAAGATTTTGCTACGGTACACATAATTTTGGTAAAAATGATGGACAAGGGCACTTGGACAAATCTTCAGGATTGGGCATGGGTACGGGTACCTG
Source organism: Sinentomon sp. SZTP_YWyxl (assembly GCA_030068105.1). NCBI lineage: Eukaryota > Metazoa > Arthropoda > Protura > Sinentomata > Sinentomidae > Sinentomon > Sinentomon sp. SZTP_YWyxl. Next base: position 14,936 of record JASGXE010007312.1, on the reverse strand, counting down.
GAAAATTCCACAAAACAAGACGAGTTTGTCCCAATCACTCGGGCAGCAAATGAAGCTGAGGAGCTGCACGCATCTGACTTTCCCTCCTCATATGGCATCTTGAAATTTCGTTGTTGATTCTCAACGTCTAGAATCGGTTGATTTCAAGATATGGCAAGATTAGTGAATTTAGGGCACGGAAACGCAATTCAAACTTGGCATCGATAAACATGTGAAAGTGACTGATTTGATTGCAAGTGCATGTCGAGGGTAAGTATCTCGAAGGATTCCAATTGGGGAAAACCAAACATTCCACAAAAGTTAGAAAAATACAAGGTAGTTCCAAATACTTTTGGCTCACTCTTTGAAATTCTCACCTTGTTGCAGCACCAGATACTTGTTGTTATATGACTGTATACACGATGCAAAACTAGAGCATGTAAAAATTGCCATATTTGGGAGAACTGCATCGCTATTTTCTGCCAAAGATAATTGAATAAAGTTTTGAACATGCGCAAGATTTCGGAATTATTCATTATGATACAACCACGAAAGGATGGTTTTTTTGTTTCATCGGTGCAGTGGTTCATGCATTTTGCGGTCAAACGCAACGTCAACCCGAATCCCTCCTCACAATGACAGGTTCGTTTTGTCTTCCATTCTTGATAACATTTCGACTTTGACAGTGCGGTGAAAACCGAAAACAAAAAAAAAAAAAAAATCAAAAACAAAAACAAACACCAAGCCCATAAATCCAGAAACATAAGCGTCGTTGCGCCACGCCAGCATGGGGGACAGCTCACCTGTCGGAGTGCAAAGGTCAAATTTGTGTAAACTTTTTTTCATTGAGCACATGAAATCGTGAAGGTCAGACCAAAACCACGCTGGCCGAAATTGTCCAAGTTCGATCACTGCAAAAAAACTATCAATTTTTGGCCTGATGTTTGCTGCAACTGGCGAAACATTGGGTCTCAGCGAGTGGAAAAATAAACAAGAAGCAAATTTGGTAGCCGGCAAGAAAGTTTGGTCTTAATTTCGACAAATTCGAAGGCTTCAGCTGTCATGGTTTTTTGATCATCCTTCACCCCATATTGCAAACAAAAAAAAATGTTACAAACGAGTTCAGTCTCCATCAGACCGCAGTCAGGGTATGTTGTCCTGCGGACGGGTTGCAGAACCAGAGGACGGAAGGGAGCATCATTCTGATGCACTTCAGACGTGTTCTGGAAATGCTTCACAATTGGCGCCTCGGAACCACCTATACGGAGCTCATCAAAAGTCCTCAAACATAGGAGCTCGGTTTTAACTCAGGCGCCATTCAAAATATATGGCATCGCGCGCTGCAAAACATCATTACACTCTCGAGTGAGGTGTGAAGTTGCAACACGCGCTGTTGAAATCAGATGGCCCCTGTATTAGCCTGGCCTTCAAAATATCACCTATGTTCGAGGACTTTTGATAAGCTCCGTATAACGACTCGTGTTGTACCGTTCTTATTTTTTAATCCCAAGGAACGTTCCAAAAATCCGAATCGTGATGGAACTGATGGCACTGTACGGAAATTATCAAAAGTCCTCGAATATAGGCGATATTTTAAAGTACTGGTTACAGGGGCCGCATCTAATTTCAACAGGTCTCGGTGCAACTTCGCGCCTCACACCAGTGTCATTATGTTTTCCGGCGCATGCTGCCATTGATTCCAAGTTCGAAGACTTTTGATAAGAGTGTATTTTATCACTCGCAATGGGAGGCCATCTTTTCTCACTTGGGTGTTGAAATTTATGGTCCCTGCCGCCCCCTGATATTTGAGATTTTCGAAGCCCCTGAATAACGAAGCCCTTTTCGACAAAATTCTAAAAAGAGACAGAAAATACCAGGAATAAATTTCGTCGCTGAAAACCTGTTTGCCCTGACTGGCTGACGGCGAAATAAATTTGAAATTAAAAAAAACAGAACAAAGAAAGTCGCCATTGCGGGAGTCGCTGACGTGCAAGCCACACGACCAGAAAGACCATCGAGCAAACGCTAGCAAACACTGCACGCCAGTCAACAATTCACTGTGGCCAGTGCCACAAACTGGTCTGTATGAGGCCAGCGGTCCTTCGTTTTCTGTCCAAAACCAAGCGTTCTCCCAATGAGTTATTCCCGCTCGCGTTTTCACAAACCCTGCCGCGACTTTTGGTGGCGGAGAGCGTTTTGTGCAAGAGTGCTCGATTGGGTCCCTTCACTCGCAAGAAAAAATATTTTTCTTATCACACCTAAAGCTGTCGCAGAACCTGGTCAAACCCTGTCCCCTCTCGGAAAAAAGAATGCTCGCTTTTGGCCTCGTCCTGCTATCTGAAGTCGCGGCAGGGTTTGTGAACTACTGGCTTCCCGCTCAGACACAAAAAACCAGCATCAAAATTACGCTCGCTTTTTTAGAAAAAATACACAAAAGTGTCGCACATTGCAACAGCAGTGAAACTTACGCACGGTTCGCCGAATCAAACGCAGGAGATAATTCAATGGGTTACGAATTCAGAGGCCGTCCAATTTCAACAGGGCTTGCTGGAAATTCACGCCTGACACGAATGTCATGATTTTTCGGCGCCTGTTGCCATTGTTTCAAAGTGGCGTCTGACTTCGTATTGAACTCCTGTGCACCACATTTTTTTGTGGGGGGTGTAAATTTTCCCTCACAGAAGATGCCTTTCAGTTTTGCTCGTCAAAATCTTCCGTCCGAATTTCTCCTGTTATTTTTGCTTTAGAAAACCCAGCACAGGTCTACGTGTTGTTTCCCTCCGCTGGCCCGTGGGATTTCCGAAAACCAACTGAATTTCAAGAGTTTCTTTTCTGGAATTTCCTCATTACGGAGAAAAGGTTCCGGGAAATACCGACTGGAAAATCAAAGAAGGAAAATTGAATGTTTGCAAATGCTGAACACGTATAGTAGCGGCGGAATTGATGTAGTCATACGTGTGTTTTTAAAATTAAACTGTCGCCTCCGAGACGTTTTTCTTTCTTTTTACTCTTCATGCAGCCGGTAGAAAAAAAGCGTCAGATTGCAACAAGGCTTTGCAGGTGTCGCAGATTTTGACGTCGCTTGTTAAAGAGGATCTTTAATTTCTGCAGCCTGGATTTTAAGAAAATCTGAACAGTTGCAATTTTTGCATGGATGTGCAGATCAATTCCTTCGCCACCATAGATAGCGACGAAAAATATGTCGGAAAAATGCATCGGGAAAGTTCTAATACGTTAAATTGGGTGACCCCAAGCATTTCCGGTCAAAAACCATTATTGTAATGAAGGCAAAAGTATCGTTAATGACCGCAAAAAATAGATTCCGTGAATGGTCGCATGCCCAATCCAATAACTATGAAATATGATGCGACACTATGAGGTTCGTAAGAACGGACATTCTCTTCCCGGCCATTCATATTACACAATCTTTTCAACATCGATCCTTTCTGCAAAATTTTATAGTCAGGCACAGCTTCTGCTTAACGGTTGCCAATTTTGATGGTGCCGCATCCGGTGGGCGAAGGCTCGTAGAAGGCAGAAAAGGATGTAGGTGGAGCTATGGGCCAGAATTCATTTTAAGTATGGTCATTTGGAGGTCGTCCAGAAATTTGGCAAACTTCGTTCCGCCATGAGCAGACGAAGTTTTTCCACACAATCCTCGCATAGGTAGATACTCAGAAACTGATTATTGGAAATGCGAATAATGATGTGTATTCCAATCTTTGGAACGACATCCAATTTGCACCTAATTTTCGTGACCTGAGTGTCTGCATGCGTCTTGAGATTCTGAATGGTCTTAAGATTCTGCGCATGGTCTGCATGTGTGCGATTTTCATTGGCTGAATGCAATCGTCGTGCTTTTGGAAGTTGCCTGTACCCAAGAGCAGTATTGAGGCCGCTCATTTCTACGAAATAAAGACTTTTTGATTTTGATTTTTTGATCTTGAATACTGCTGTAATGTTTTCCGAAAAGGGACTGCCAGAAAAGTTGCGATTGTAGTGATCTGAAATTAGGTCTGAATGTGTAATTTTCATTCATGATAACGAAAATCGTATACCCGTCCGTTGGATTACTTTCTCACCAAACAACAATAAAAGTTCTTTGAAGCGGCTGATTTTCATGCAAAACGTTTTTCCAAAGGCATAATTTCGGATTCAGAATCTGAATGAAAAGATGCCTCCGATGGCCGCTCTTCAAGCAACGATTCTTGAAGCCTGTGATTTCTCGCACTTTACTGCCAAAATTTGTGAAACCAACCAACAATTGAGTTTTAGTTTTTAAGCGATGTCATCTGAAATCTCTTGCTGTAATTTTTCCACAGGGTATCCTCTTTCAAATTTCCCAGCACAATGATTTCAGTACACTCTAAACACGAAGTTCAGCTTGGAACACCATATTTTAACATGGGCTTAGATGGGAGGTGTTCTTTTTGGAACACACGTTTTGTTTTTGGAACACTATAAGTGTTCCAAGTGTTCCGAGACACCCAATGTGTTCCAAATCTGTGACATTGCTGTCACAGATTTGGAACACATTAGGTGTTTAGGAACACCATAAGTGTTCCAAATGGAACACTTATACAGTGTTCCAAAAACAAAACGTGTGTTCCTAAAAGAACACCTCCCATCTAAGCCCTTGTTAAAACATGGTGTTCCAAGCTGAACTTCGTGTTAAGAGTGTAGTCCCTGGCATGTTTAAATTCAACGTCTCGAGCTATGAAAGCTTTCGAGAATTAGCTTTGAAAATAACAGCATATTTTGAGCATGAAATAAACAGAAAAAATTAGAAGATGTTGACTGCGGCGTGAATTGAATGAGTTCTGCACACGCTTTTCTGGTTTCGACATTTGCGAATACCGAGAAGACATCCGTGTTCTGCATTCCATGAAAACTGCAGGCACAAAGGAACTGCAGGAACTATTGTGTAAATTGAGTTTGTTGTTGGAAGTTCAACCGATTATTTGGACCAGCGTGTATTTATAAGCCGTGTTTTAATTACCGAAAAGACCGCAGTTAAATCCTTGCTTGTGCCGTGTGGGCTTCAGAAAATGTGCGAAACAAAACCTCATAAAGAAAAAGATGTCAACAAGGATATTACGCAAGTTCGAAACACCGCAGGCAAGTGTCATGGGATAGGGAAGGTATACCTATTTTGCTTTTCAGCACAAACTGCTTTCAACAACGAGATTACGTATTTCTGGCGCATGCCTCACGATTCAACTGCGGAGCAGTTGGCTAACACTGGGTGTTGCGAAAAGCTGTATTTCGAAATGTTCCAGGCTTTTCAAAGAAAGGGTTCTCGTCGGCATGGTCGATTTTCGTCCAATTTCGTTTGCAACACCCATAAACAAGAACCCATAACATGTTGGGATAGATTGCGGGTTAGGTTAGGTCAGGTTCAGTTGGGTCAGATTTGGGCAGGCTAAATTAGGCCAGTTTTAGAACAAATGGAACCTTACCAAACCCAAGGAAATCCAACCTAACACGTGTGGACCAAGGTGTTCTGTTATTGAAAGGAAAGATCTGTTCCGTAAAATTTTCTCAAGAGAGAAGAAGGCCAATAGGTTCCCGAAATGAGATAGCAAAAATCGACGTTTCAACAGACCATACGGAAGAGCAACCGTGGACAAAGCACATATCTGGGCTCCATCAATAAATGACCCCTCGGCCGATAATCCTCAATTGTCATTCTCTTGATCGGGACGTGTTGCTCAACCCTATTCGAAATTCTCGCCATGTCCCATTCCGAGAAAATTTCGAGAAAATACTGGAAATCAAAAAGAAAAAATAATGAAGTATGGGTATGATAAATAAACGGATGGTTCACGCAACGCTGAAATATACGACGGAAAAACGCAACGGGAAAGTTCCCGGATTTAATCAGAGAATTTTCGGTGTTTCCTCCAAAAACCATAAAATAAAATATGAGACAACGGGGTGCGTTAGAATGGACATTCTCTCTTCACAATGCAACCATGTCAACCTTTCCACCATCGATCCTTTCTGCAAAATTTTATTCGTAGGGATAACGTTGGCGACAGGGTAGCCGAAAAGACTTTAGCCATAGGAAAAAATCTAAATTTGCTGTTTTTATCGTGTTTTATTGTCAGAAAATTTTTCCAGCTACCACCACAGATGTTAAGACTTTAATAGGAAATTGTTGTTCCCGAATAAAGAGGCGGAATCCATGGTTAAAGCTAGAAAAAGTTTCAGACAACAAAATATGATAAAAACAGCAAATTTACATTTTTCTGCCAAAGACCAAAGACATTTAGGTTACCCTGCATTTGAACATGCACAGCTTCGACAAAGTGTTTACATCAGGACTGCTGCCGAACGCTTGACAATTTGGATATGGTGATGCATCCGGTGGATGACATTTTTTTCACCATGCCACTTTTGAAAAACATACACGAGCCTGTGGGCCATCAGCGGTAAGTTAGAAGGAGCTGCTTATTTCTGCTCACCCTGAACACAACAATCACCTGCGCACATACATTTCAGTTCTCTACACCGACGCCAACTACCTTTCTTCAAGACAATTCTGTTTGTTTTAATTTCAAATTTAATTTTAAAAAGCATTATGAAAGTCAACATAAATTTCAGGATTATGTCTATTTGCATAAAAATTCTGCGCTTTTTATGATTTGTTGCTGCAGCGGTGGCTTTTCACGTTGCTGCGCTTCTGCGATGCAATTGGCCAAGAGATATAGGTATACCAAGACGGTAAAGGTACCCGCTGAGACCAATTTAATGCCAAGACTTTTGGAATTCGGTCACTTTTCTTCTGGACTTATTTGATTCACGTGGCCTTCTTTACGTTGTTTAATTTGGTAGGAATTACGCGGATTGTTGACAAGTGCGACAATTGCCTCCAAAATTATAGGAAACTACTTTTACACCATCTGACCGTCACAAAGTCACGACATTTTTCGAAATCCATTGGCAACCAAACAGCTCTCAAATGCAATTATAGTTTGGGATTACCACTGCATGGTCCAAAATATCCGTTAAAAATAAGCCACACTTACCGTTGAATCCAATATTTTCCTCTCAAGAATGGTTGCTGCCGCATTTTAAAAGCTTCGGCAATTTCCGGTATGCATGCTATTTTCGTTGATTGGTGTTCGAGATTTCCTGAATGCAAATAAATAAAAGGTCCTATTTGCAAACCAGAAGCAATGCAGGATTTATATACCAATCACATATATGGGCCCACTCGGCACTTTCAGTGTCTTTGAGCATTTTAAAGATTTAAGATTGTTGTGTCACGTTATTTGTGGATTTGTTTCCGCGGTATCTAAAAGCACAACGCAATCGGATCGTATAGTAACAAAAACAATAGATTTGCGAAACCATATTTTTGCCACAAAACTATATGAGGAAAGCTCGAGGGTCCAAACAAGAATTCTTTGGTTCTTTTTTGAAAGAATAGGACGTCATATGAATAGCCCATGTTGTGCACAACTCATAATCCTGCAGGTTGCCGAATCCATCATAAATTAACATTTAGGACACATCGATTTTGCTGTCATAAATTTTACCGAATTGTGACTATAAAGTGTCTGTGAGGGTCAATATCCAATACAAAATTATTCACGCGCACAGAAGCATTTTAAAAAATTCTTATCATTGAAACCGCTAATTTATTTTTAAAACCACAGACTCTTAAACACATGATCAAAAGGCTTTTGATCAATGAGAACAAGAGAAAAATCTTTATTTGGTGGACAGCAGGTATATGTAATTTGTTTTTCGCTTTCAGAAACGTTTTTTATTTCGGTTTTCATCACAAATGAAACCCGTCATTTCCTTCTAAATGCCCATACGAATGATTTGTTGTTGGTTTTTACTTACTTTTTCAAACGATTTGTCGTGGACTATACCTAAAAATCAGGTGAAAAATAACAGAACCCCGAAGCAAGAAGAGTCAGCGCTTAGTGGAGAGCAAGGTCGACAAAATGAGTATTTACCTTGAGGGATGTGTCGCTGTTTTAATGAACAAACAACATCATTCCGCGGCGTTGGAAGAAACTATCTTGTCATTAACGGCCTCGAATCAGTCTAATATCTGTCTACAGGTGTTCTCTCTGCAGCGGGCCATAGGCCGGTGTTAACCTTGGAGAAAGATTTCGACCCATCACTGCGCCTTATGGCACTCGTGTAACTTCCTTGTCAACATCCATGCATGTTTATCTGTGACGCCTCCATTTTCGATTTGATTTTGGTCAGAAATTATCCGTGATTTTTCACATGTCACTTCGATCTCATGTCCAAGGCGAATACGAATAAGATGCTGCTGTTTTACACAATTATTCGCTATCGATAAAGGTATCGATGAACCGAGCGATGAAAGATAATTTTGGGGAACAAAACTATATACCTCAAATTCAAGATCCAAATTCAGGAACAAATGGCTCTCCCGCATACCAAAAACTCTCCTTTTATAAATGAGTTAATATATGGTTAACTAATGTGGAGATATACCTATCTTTTCTTCAGAGAACGATTTCCGATTAGAATTTCTTACCCGCAAATTTTTTTTCTTATCCCAATTTCCATAAATCTACCGAGAGCATGTCTTAGTGCCTTCTTTTTAGAGCTCCATCGATTTGGCCAAGATGAAATCGCAGTTCAATTCGCAGTTCAATTCGCAGTTCAATTCAATAATGTGATGGTACTTGCTCAAAATTTTAAAGGCTATTGGTTTTTTTCGTTTTGCATGAAATTATAGGCTCATTTCATGGGTTCATGGTTTTAACGTTCATGGTTTCAACGTTTATCTCTTTTTTTCCAATTTGTTGTATACTTTCTTCACATGAAACGGAACCATAAGTTCCTAAACAAATCAACACATTTTTCTATGGTTGAACTAACACACCATATAGCAGAGTGAGTCCCTATTTTTCAAAAACCATTTTTGAATAAAAGAGTAAACTCAACAGATCGAAAAACCACATCAATCTCTTTTGACTCATCGGATGGTGCTGGCCATGAGACACCTTGATCTATCGCATTTGATGGATTGACACATGCCAGAAAATTGGGTTTTCACAGTTGCTGGCCAATTTGTTAATGATCACGGCATTTTCTTGTGCCAATTTCCCCTCACTTTTGACAAGTTTTCTCAATTTCCTTCCCTCCGGCAAGGATTTCGCTTGATCACGTCGTCGCCATTTTGCCAATTTCTGCTGCTGAATGACAGCTGCTTTTCGATTTTAGCGTATGCTCGCAGATGTTGTGGAAAACGTATGACTTTGTGCTGCGGAGGTTGCCCGAAGTGTTTTAAAGCGAGCGATTTCTTTTTAGAATGCCATCAAGCCGTCATATGGATGACCTTTGATTTCAACATTTGATCGATTCCCCTTTATACAATGGCGAGAACTCAGCTCAACGAATTAAAGTCAGTTCCCAACTGATACGAACAGCAGCGTTGCATACACGCGTTAGCGCCGTTCCAAGCTGCGTTCGTTTGTATCGTCATTTAGAACCCCTTCTTATCAGTGCTTAAATTGTAAAATAAAAACGGCCGGCTCCCAACATTTGAAAAGGGCAAGAGAAATTTGAAAAGGGCTTTTGGGCCCTTCGGTTGTCGAACATTTTATGTTTTATTTCAAATTGATATGGGGTCTCCCACGAAAAATTAAAGAATACATTTCTTCATTCTATTCTTCCCTTTCTCTTCTGGTTTCTTACAGTATTCAAATTCCCGAAAGGTGGCGAAATGCACATAGGAGCAAGGGCTGCCACCTCTCAAAAGAAAAAGGGCAGCCGGCTCTGGGAGCCCCCGCCCCCAGGGGCTCCCTCGGGCTCTGAGAGCCCGAGGGAGCCCGCTCAATATAAGCCCTGCTTCTTATACTTATGGTTGCTTTCTTCCACATCTGCAGATGAGGGTACATGTGGGCACATTTGCAAAAAATTAGTCAAACTGATAATCACCAACCCCAAAATGCCCAAAAATAGTCTCTGACAACGGCCTAAATTGGCAAACGCCCATGTTTCGCAAAAAGTTGGCGAAACATGCGCCAACAAAGGGAAACCAGATGAGTAATCGCGGAAAGATAGGAAACCCCAACAGAGGAAATACTAATCAAGAATCCTTATGGGGAACCAATTGCTCGGATGCTCTCTGTTGAATGCTGGAGGCACTGGTTTTGAATACTCTTCCGCTCCTGCTCGCTCGGCAAAAACTCGAATAAGGGGTTTTTTCTTGCTCCCTATATTAACGGACACTGAGAAATGAGAGCAGCTGTTCAAACAAAGTTCACATCAGCTTTTAGATTGGTTTCCCTTCGCGATGGATGCTGCAGATGCTGACAAGAAAGGAGGCCACTGGCCGGTGTCAAGTTTGCATTTCCTGGTATGAAGGACAAGGAAAGGAGCAGACTCGAGCTATCTATGTGTGCAGTGAAGAATTATATTGTTGTTCAATCTGATTCTCGATGCATGTATGGCCTAGCGAAGCACCTGTGTTGCCTAATTTGTAATCATGACCGTGTTGTCTAATCTGTGCCCAATTCAATGTGTGTGAAAAAGTAAAACAAGTTCGGACAGTTCATCAGTTCATTGGGAAATGATGTTCTTTTCTGAGCGATGTGGATCGCAGCCCCTCTATGTTGGTCTATGAACTGAGATCATGTGTCGGCCATCGAATGCGCGGACTTCTGTTATTCCATTGTGTCTGACCGAAGGTTTGAAAGAAGAAAAGGTTTGGGCCATATACGAGTTCGACAGATGCACGTCAACATCAAGCGAGCACCCCATGCTTTCCCAGGTAAATTGGCACTTCCAAATGTCGTGTGACCTAACCGGGAGCAATAATAAGTAAAATTCTCCATCACATCTGCCCAGCACAATAATTGGCTGTTTGCGTTCTTGATTATTTTAACGAGTATATAGCGTGATTACGTTCGCTTGCGTCAAGTGTTAACAGACCTTTTGGCATCGCAAATATTTCCTTTTATTTGGTTCTGTTGACAGTTTTCAAGGTACGCCGACTGTCAGAAACTCGCTTTCATTTTCATTTTCAACATTCTTCATGCATTGTGTTATCCAATGGGCACATCTTGTGATAGCAATAACTTGATCGTGTGAATGCCATTTGGGCGATACCACCATTTGGCTTCAAACTTAACGCCGCGTGTTAACCTATTTAATTCGTCGTTTGCGCTGGATTGCTACCGAAAATGCGGTACACTTATTGGGACTCGTTCAATGCCGTAATGGGCGAGCCATTTAAACCAGCAATAAAAAGTAGAGGGTCACTCAAACTGAACAAAAAGTGAAGTGATTACCGCACTTTTTACCCAATGGAAACTGCAACATTTTTTTTAACTTTTCAGTGCATCAAGGCTAAAATTTCTCGACTTTTTGCCAACACTGAAGAGTGGGTGTGAAAAATCCACATTTTTTTCAGGGCCGTACCATTCGCTTTCGAGTAAAAGGGCACGAGGATACAATCCCCTGATACTCATCGTTGTCTGAGGGCATCTTCACATCCCACATCATTGGGCTGGGAAATCGCTACAACACAGAAGGCGAATTGCAAGACTGACGTGCTTGTTACTGATTCTTGCGAACGTTTGAGGTTGGGGCGATTTTCTCGGTTCTTTGGAACTGCCGACCGACGTACATAATTGATTACAACTTGAACACGAACTTGTAACTTGAACATGTTCTTGAACATGCAGCTCTCCGTTTCCTTAATTTATAATGATAGGACGTAACTCCGAAAATATAGAATATCAATCAATCATTAATAATTTTGAAGCAAAGTGGGGGCTAAAAATTTACCGTACAACGCACTCCTCCGCCAGGTATTTTGTTTGGTCTTCTCAGGCTCTGCCCAATTCTAAAACCTGTATTCGATATATTTATTTTCGTAGCTCGATGTTTCCCGCCAATTCTTTATTTTCGACTATTGCATTGGTGCCGAAAGTGACGGATTGGCTTATTTGCCAACCTTATTGCACCATTTTTCCGAATTTGCTAAATTCAGACACCAACACGAATCGGCCAATGAAAATAATTTCCAATAATCTCCACAAGAAAATCATCTTGCAGTTTGCACCATGACCATTGAGTCCTGATACACTTCGCTTGCACAGTGTTCGCAATGAGCCAAAAGTGATGTTGTCCTATCCAGCATCCGGCCCATGCGAAGATTGGGTTTGAGAGTGCTGTTTCGTGTCGAAAAAAGTCTTCTGTCTTTCCAAGACACACCTGGTCTTTCTTGCGTCCGGTGAAGTCAACAATTCCTGCTGGTTTTCACGCGTTGTCTTCAACCGGTGAAAATTTTCGTCGGCCTGTTTTCTCCGATGATCGAAAAAAGATCCGTGGAATTTCTAACTCTTCTCCAGATTATAACCGCATTTCACTTCTTGCAGTAAATTGGCGTATCCCCAAGCAAAAATGTACATAACATGGGGATTAGACCTTGGAAAGGAAATTCCATTGTAAATATGCATTTTTACGTTTGGATGTACATATACTTTTAAATCCACGGAAACTTTTGGCGGGATTCAAACAGTGCGTTGATTTGTCTATTTATTTTATTTTTAGTTTTTTACTGATGTACGTCTCGAGATTATCCCGATGTTCATTTATCATCGAAGAAAATTATTATTCAAAAACAATGTGAAGAGATGGATATGCTTTCAGAACAGGGTGTTTCTTTTTTCAGTTTCGATGTTTCTTGATCTCGTCGGCGGATGGTTTTTGCAGACGCCGATTTGAAATACACAAAGTTGATGTACGATCAACCCCTTCCCAGGATCATGTTCAGGGATCCCTAAACCCAAACACATTTTAATCCAGGCTGGAGTCTTCGCCGGCGCTCAAGAGCTTTGTTCTCGACCTGTTTTTTGTCAGTGATAATGATAAAAAAAAACCAATTATCTTCATATTTTATCATTGACATAAGTGTTGTTTTGCATTAATTGTATATTGATATTATCTGAGATATTACCTGGAAGATAATCATCATTTTGTTCGGTCTACCTATTCGTTATTTGATATAATTTAAGAAACTATACACCTAAACCTTAATGAAACTTACCTAAGCCTGTACGAATATAGGTATCTAACCGATAGCCTCTCTCCAAACTAATCGATTTATCTGTTGAGGTAGAAAATGTCAACACGAATAGACGATAGCATGACGGTGTCGCCCAATGGCAGAGATGGGCCGATGCGAGCCTGCAATCAAAAGGCACGTCTTAACTGCGCTTCCATTGTGTCAGTAAAAAAGTCGTCTGAATGAAAATCAGTATAAATTTTTGCACTTATGACTGAAGCAACTTCTTGCCTTGTGCTTCTTGGCACACGCACTCTTCTGTTTCACCCAATACGTGAGCACAGGTTTTTGGCATTGACGTGCAAATGCGATTGGGATGTTTTAAAACATGCGTTTCCCGAAAGATGGATGCACAGCCATAAAATATCTTTCCCGTCTGGTTCGTACCTATAGCCATAGTTGTGTAAAAGCAATGGCATCCAACGGGCATAACATCGCTGTAATTAATTCAGAGCTGCAAATATTGGATATGCCGACTTATGCTAAAATGGTCAAAATTCAAGGCCAAAGCCATATTTCCGAAGATGAGAAATCTCTTTGTGCTCTGAACTGGGTTACAGCAACAAATAAATAATCGTAAAATTACCGGTGAAAACAGTTTCGCTAAAGTAATTTGTTATTTTTATGGGCATATGGAAAAGCAAGACGGTTATCGCTCTTCCCAAAGCACCTAGAAAGCTGGGGGGAAGCTGGGGGGATATATCGAGGCCCCCTATACGCTCTGTTTGCGGTCCACTCATGCCCCAGTCAAGTAAATGTGTTGACTGTACGCGTCCCATTTCGCGAATTGCATACGCCGCCCTTGGTGCCGGTGATAATTTTTAGCAGTCCCGGCAGGACCAGCTTATGTCACCCGCCCTACGCAATGTCCGCCAGCCCAGGGGCCGATTGAGGATAGGAACAGGTTGATCATCTAACAGTTGTGTTAGGACCAACTTAATTTGGAATAATGGCAAGTGTTTTGGACCAACTTAATTTTTAGGTTTTGGCTTCTTTTTTGGTTTTGCGCTGGACTTCAGATAAATTCAACTTGATTATTGGATCAATTCATTTGCATTCCTTATTAAAATCTTACAAGGTAAAACCCTTAAGGATTGCAATGTCCTGCCGAAAGATTCGCCATCATTTAGCGCAATTATGTTCGTGTCACATGTGTACGCAATCGACTCTTTGATTTTTCGTCCTGCAATCACTTTGTCTTTTGTGCATCGCATTTCATTCACACTCCTGCCATGCTCTCATTGCCTTTTCTCTCTTTCTCATTTACGAGTACATTGCGTGTGTCATTTTTCAGACTTTTTCTGATTCAACAAAGGATTTATTTGGAAATGACACAGAGATCAGGTTCAATTCAATCGCAGGACAATTTAATACGATTCGGAATTAATTTGGTCCTTTTTACGTTATTTGTTTGCAACATGCCATGCACGAGAACATGCGGAATTGGAGACTTCCACAACTCTCCCAAATCACAAATGTCGCCGCAAATTGACAAGCCCGTACTTTGCGCATAAAAACTTGAGCCTCAGTCAGGTCGATGGGAGTTAATTCCAGTCGTGCAGCCTCCATGTAAAGAAAGAAAAGTTGGCACAGCTGACATTCACGTGTTTCATTTTGTGATCATACGAATGGATTCCACAACTGGTAGGGAATCATGGGCGACACTTTTTTTCTGCTTTCTTGAAAGGAAAGAATCAAAGACAAATGCAAACAACTCGCTATTTTAGCCAACCACCTGCGTCGTAGGCCTGAGTTGTTCGGAAAAAAAACCTGGCCATTGGAACACCTTCGAGGTAAATTAACCATCATGAATGGTATGAGATTCCAGAGATCAGCCAATAAAATAGACATTGCCAATTAAAATTGGCACAATAACTATTGC